>CAKNWT010321222.1:0-11078 GCA_932066315.1 Andricus coriarius
AAAAAAATTGTTGAATTTTAACGATTAACGGCTTTTTCGCAGGAAACATTCCCTACAATTTTAGTGTTTCCAATTTTCAAAGTAAATTGTTCTATGAGTGAAATCGTTGAAACATTAAAAAAAGTTCGTTAGCCAGCTATTTTGGATAAAAATTCAAAAAGTTGAAGCATTTTCAAAATTGTTGAGACCACTTTTTTTTATTTGAAAATTCTATAGATGGCTATTCATAGTAAACAAAAAGACAAACAATTTATCCGCACTAACTTTTATGATGAAAAATAAATCACAGTAGAAGTTCAATAAGTTTCTCATTTCGGGGCTGTAGGGGCGGAAAATTCAGGAATCGCGGACTTATCGGATGCCCCCTCCATAATAGCTACGATATTAGGTGCGCGCATGGGTAAGGGTGATGCGCAAATCATAAGCTAAATAGCACACGTATTGAAAGAACCCCAATTAGCGTGCGTGCCGTGCGTGTGATGACGTTTTAAGGGGAGTGTAAACTTATCGGGCGGCAACTTATCGGACTTGTACTGTACCAGAGTTATAGCATTTACAAAATTGAAAAAAAACATCGAAAATGAAAAATGTTGAGCCAAACAACGCACGATATGAAAAAAGGCCAAGAGAAAAACGTCGATTTTTGACAGCCCTACAAGATTATCAAAACAACTTTTTAAATTTGTTTGAAAAATCGAAAATTCAAATTTTGATAGCAAAAAAATCTAAATTCAAATAATTCCATTTTTCGCTCAAACTATACAAGATACGAAAAAAGATGCAAAAAAAATTATGCTTTCAAAAAAGATCAACAAACTTGTCATTTATAACTTTTTGATAGAACACGTAGTTTTTGTCTTAATCGAAAAGAAAAGCATTAAGAATAGAAAAATTAAATTTGTAGACAAACGACACAAGCTATGAAAAAATTAATAGACAAAATTTGTTCACACAAGAAAGAGCTAGAAATTTGTTATAATTAATTTTTTGATAGGGTGCGTGGTTTTTGTTTTAATCGTGAAAAATTGCATTAACAATACAAAAATTAATTTTTTGGAAAAACGATCCAAGGTAAGAAAAAATATGAATAGATAAAAATTGTGCATTCATAAAAGACCTACAAATTTGAACCATTTCATGCTAGGATGCGTATTTTTTGTTCAAATCGTAAAAAATAACATGAAAAATAAACAAATTAAATTGATGGAAAAACGACACAATTTGCAATGAAATATACGATAACAAAATTGTTTTTTTATAGGATGTGCACTTTTTCTTTAAATATAAAAAGAAGACAATGAAAATACGTTTGTTTTAATACCAATGCATATTATGGATTGTTATAATATAAATTTATTAAATGGTATATTTTTCAGAGTAGCTGAGATTGAAATTCAATGCAAAATAAGAAACAAATATTAAAGTACATGAACCATATTACAGTTGACGATGATTTGACCTTTAATTTTAAAATATCTGTGCACAAATGTATAGAGTATATAAATTTGAAAACGAACATTGTGTTTACTGCATTTTCTGATAATATAAGCGGATTTGAGTAAATTTTAAATGATTTGATTCCCTAAAAACGCATTAAAAGATGTTTAGAACCCTTCAGGGAGCATAATAACATACTCAACTAAATCAAATTAAATTAATATTACTTATTTAAAATTTGTATTCAAAGGTGAGTATTCTTCATTTTATAAAATAAAGGGACTTTTCCAAGCATACTTTATAATAATGATTATTGATAATTTTTAATCAATAGCCAAATATCTGATCAATTTTGGCGGTGTATTCACATTTTTAATTTCATGTATATTTTTTAGGAATAATTATAAAAGTGATTCCGAATCCGGTAACACGAAAATCATACGATGTACATTTTGCAAAATTTTAATAATTTTACGAACAAGTAACATTTTTTTAGTAAAAATATGACTGAAATATGAGTGTTACCGCGTGGAAACAAAACTTTAGGTATATACTTTTAAGCAAAATTAAGTACCCTTAGAATTGAAATATTTATCTCTATTCAATTTCGTAACATGATACCAAGTTGAAATTTCAATGATTTTTTAATCTGCCATTTCTCAAAAAAAAGCTAATAAAATTTTTTAACGTTGCTAAAAAATACTTTGATGCAACTACTTTATCCTAGTTTTATTTTTAGAAATCTGTTGAATCATGGAAATGCGTAAAACGGCCGGGACCTAAATTTCACTCACCTTTTTCTAACCTTCATCAATTGTGTCAATGATTCCACAAAATACGAACTCTTCGTTATTTGATAGAAAAACAAAAATTAAAGCAAACATAAATTGTGAAGCAATCAAAAAATATCGTAATAAAAGAATACTATTCTTAACATTAATTTTTTTTGCCATTCATTCTAAAAAATACTAACTTTTTATAATTTATGTGGTCAATTAAAATTTCTTAACAAACAATAATTATTCGAATAATTTGAAATTTGTTACAAAATACTTACAAACTTTCACCCATCGAATACAAGAAATTCATTTTGAAGAAATTGAAAAAAGCTCGTCTCTAGCAGGAATTTTAAATAAAAGTGCTATTTTGAGTTTTCGGGGCATTTTCCGGGCTTTATGAGGTGAAAGGGATTCTTTGAAAATTTCTTAAAAAGTGGCTGAAATTCAATTTACGAAACGTAATTAAAAAGTAGCATTTCTTTAAAATTTTCAAAAAACTCAGCTTATCCAATAATGCAAAAATACTGCAATTTCTTTTGCCTGAACCTTACAAATTAGGGGCAGGGGCGGTCTTCCCTGGCAAATATAGTTTTTCTGGAGTAGCCTTATCTACACAAACGTCTTGAAAAAATGTATGTATTTTATTAGGACGTCTTTACAAACAACAATAATAAAAAAAATTTCTACCAGCAATTCGTTCCAACAGAAAAATTCTGATTTACTGGTACTATGTATTTAGTCTCTGATAAGAATGTAAATTGCGCAATAGTTTGTATAAAATCTTGCTATACTCATGTCACCTTTTCATTCGTTTCCTAGTTTACGAAAGACTTTAAGCAGATTCATAATCATAAAGTTTACCCATTTTACCGAAGACGTTAATTATTCTACTCTAAAATACGTAAAAAATATAATACATATACATATCGCAATATAATATAATAAATTCATAAAAGCTTGCCACACAAAAGACATCTTTATATTTGTTTCCTAGTTGACGAAAGAGTTTACGTAGTTTGATAATCACAAAGTTTACAAATTTGACTGAAGACACACGTGATTTTACACCGGAACACCTGAAAAATGGTATCTTCGAAGCAGATCTTCGCTTTTATATTAATTTTTAAGTTTGTTATAAATGTGGTTATATCACCAGCTACGGATCGAAGATATTCAAGATGCCTCTTTCTCAGTAGACCAACATCTAAATCACAAATGAGATCAGCTATCGCTCGAAGGAACGTTCAACACCATTCAATCATCTACGACGCTGGAA
This sequence comes from Andricus coriarius, assembly GCA_932066315.1. Classification (NCBI taxonomy): domain Eukaryota; kingdom Metazoa; phylum Arthropoda; class Insecta; order Hymenoptera; family Cynipidae; genus Andricus; species Andricus coriarius. The sequence goes on from CAKNWT010321222.1 coordinate 3,493, forward strand.
CAAGTCTTGATGACGACTGTCCTCTTAATGGGAAAATTGTTACTAAAAGAGCCATACCTATGTGGTGGGCTACTTGGGAGGACACTATATACGCAGAACGTGGCAATTTCATTAATCAAATTGTTGTTGAAGATAGAAATACCAATGGGAGAGCAACTGTGAAAGAAATTGACTACGGTTTAGGATTCAATAGAGTCAGATTGAGGATCACAAGTGCATTTAGCCGCGGAATCAATTGCCACATTCAGTTGTATGGTCGACCGGAGGAGAAGAAGATAAAGGCAGAATCAAACCTTTTAGAAGCCGCAATACCGAATCATCAAGTTTGACAGAGTATAGGTCCAGTTTTTTCGAGGTATTAACTTATTTTAAAGCCTGGATATCATTAATGGTTCACAGTCTGATTTAATTGTATATTTAATTATTTATACTTCGTACACAAACTTCATGTCAGTGAGTGACTCTATATTTAAATAATTAAATTGTGTTGAAAATTTGTGTTAAAAAACTTTGTGAAAAACTTATGTGTTTGGTGTGTATGCTCTTCTCTGTTAAATTAAATTATGGAAATAGGAACATGATAACTATCTAAAGTTCATTTACTTGAATGAAGTAAGTATTATTGAAAAAGGAACTTCAGAAGAGCCTGAAATATTTTTATAGAAATTTGAAAAAATCAGGAGTCTGCATGAAATTCTAATAAAATGATGCCAATTTAAGTGTTATTTGAACTCTGATGAGTATGCAAATTGGGCAAATGTTCTTGTAAAAGTTTGTTACATTCGCCGGTTGTTTACACTCATCACAGAAAAATACTGATCGACAAATTTTGTTGCGGATGCTTGTCAAGTAAGTGGATCAAGGCGATAATTTTCATTGCAGTTAAATAGCTGTTGCGAAAGAGTTCAGACAATTTCCAAACCAAAAAAATAGTTATTTTTAGATAAGAGTGTTAGACACAAGTGATTGTACTCTGGCATACGTAAACAATGGTGTCGTCTAAACTACACGGAAAAATATATACCTAAAAAAGCGATAAGCGGTCAATATTATTACTAATAAACGACTTAAATAGACGTTTGAAATAAATAATTTATTGCAAAGTTTACCTTACAATTAAACAGATTATAATGGCCTATTTGAAATGAAAATAAATGATTTTATTAGCAGAACTATCTTTTAAAATTTTCGAAATTTTTATAACTTGGACAAAAATGACTAAATTTCTCAGGATTTCAAACTAACAAATTTTCGATACTCCAAATTTCGATTTTGTATGATATCTGAAACTCATGACCTCACATAGCTTATTTAACGATATGAAAATCCTTGAATCGAGATCACAGTATTCTTCTGTGTGCACTACAAACTGTTTTCTGTGTGATTTTTGCTTTTATATTTACTATAAAATTGTTTACAATGTTATAACTAGGAAAAAATGAATGTAAAATTTGATACATTTTTCAATAATGCGTTATTAAAAACTTATTGATTATACTTTGAAATAAAATACTTACATGTTCGAAATCTTAATGTTATATAATTTCATTTTATAAGGTATAATTATTCGACAAAACCAGTTTGATTTGAATAGCCCTGATGTTGAAAAAATTAATTTTTTCACTGTCCCTACCAGAAATAACTGTATAGAAATCTAAGTCTGTTACAATGCAAATTGGATTATATAAAAATTAAAATTAGTTCAAAAAGGGATTTATTTACAAACATAATAACTGTATGATTTACGCACGGGCTAATTCACTAAAACAGTGGAATAGGTCAATATTAGGGAACGAACCTGCTAAAATTTCAATATTTATAATTATAATTGAATAATCAATTTTAATTTCCAAATATTTTGCTCTATTTTTCACTAAAAATGTAATACTAATTTCTCATTTACTTAGTTCATTCTTGAGCGAATATTTCTAAATATTTTTCCGTGAACAAAAAATTTCATTTATTTGAAAAAGAAAGGATTAACCGCGAGTTTAGACAATAAAAAGTGCTACTGATAAAGTGAGAACGATTGAGGAATTCACGTCCAGTATCAAACAAAGCGAAACAATTAAGACAGATTTTCAGAGATAAGTAGTTTTATTACAACATTTTTATAAGATTTCTACAGATTTTAATGGATTTAAGAGGCTTTTGCGACAGTTCAATGAATTTCCCAGGATTTTAGGAATAATCGGATTTCATGTAATTTGACGGGATTGTGTAATAATTGTATGGATTTAAAGTAATTTTTCCAAAAGAATGAAGAGATTTCGTAGAATTTTAGAGATTTTCAGAGATTTCAAAAAATTTTCAATTGACTTTAATAATTTGAAGGGATTGCAAAGAATTTTAAATATTTTAAGTATTTCGAAATAATTTAAAAAGAATTTTGAAGAACCTTTGAAGATTCTAAGGGATTGCAACAGATTTTAAAGGCTTTGAGAGATTTGGGCTATTTTAAGGGATTTAAGGGATTTATTTGTGGAAACTTTGAAGAAATGTACACATTTTCTCATCTATTGCTAAGCTGCAGAAGGCTGGTACCCTCCTCAGTATGCAACACAAACTAAACATGACTCTTTCGGTTCTAGCTTTGTTCCTATATTCCCATTCCATTGACCGAAGTCGGGTGGGACCGACGTCATAACTGGACTCTCCACCTTACGACTTGTCTATTTATTTTAGACTCACCACCTTACGACGGATTGACTAATTATTTTGGACATGATTTTTACTCTCAAACTCGCATCAAGTTAGTAGTTGAGCTTGTACTTTAAACAATGAATACACTCAACTTCCGATTGAAGAACGATTTCGGGGATGGTTTACAAATGGCCTTGGTCCTCCATCGGGGGTAACCAAACATAAGTAGTCAGCGGCGTGGAACCTATTACGCAATATACGCAAATGAGTTACCGTTAACTGTCCTTTCTCGCTACGCTGTTGGTTGTTTGAGCAACCGTCTCTCCACCCCGCGGACTCTTCCAAGCTCCTCTCACAGCGAAACTGCGCGGGTCAGCAGTTCTAGAAATTCTTATATCGGGAGTTGAGTGTACAATCAATAGAGTAGCCTCGGAATTGATTCAAACTTTGGTTGACGAAAAGCATGCATCTGGTAAAGTTTCAGACGATGAATGGAGATTGGATGTTTGAAGTGCTAGAGGGGTGAATCATCTCAAGGGAAGATAATTACGAGAAAAAATGCACGTGCGAAAGCTAGATATTTTATACGTACTCTAAACAGAAAAAAAAATAAATAAGCAATGCGACAGTAGACTGATAGAAAATGGGTAGTTTTAGCACGGGCTCGAACTATGGTCAGAAGTAGATAGTGAATCACATAATAGCCAAGGAGTCGCTCTGATTATGAATGAGAAAGTAAAACAGCATATCAAGGGGCATGAATTTGGAACTCCCAAATTATTGTAGATGGAATGAAAGTGAGAATCAGAAGATTCTTTATCATAGCGTTCTATGTCCCAGCTGATGATGAAAGGAGTTAAGTAAAAGACGCCTGGGACACGAGGGCAGGGACCGGGTATTCAGAAATTTCGGTGATCCGAAAATGAATGGTAACGGGGACATGTTGGTAGGCTTATGTTTAGGAAAAATCTTTTTTATTACAAATACTTGGTTTAGGTTAATGCCTAGATAGGACAATTTGGGAAACGCTGATACGCAATAAAGATATAGAGGGCGCATGTACAATGTTCTAGGAAATCATTGTTAGGAGTAGAACTGAAGTGTGTAGTACTACGGTTGTAGCAAGAATGAATGGGTTGCTTGGTGGAATAATGAAATACGCGTAGCCGGTAATGAAAAGAAACAAGCGTATCTAATAAAGTTGAATATTGCTGATCTTGGCGGTGATAAGAGGTGATAAGAGAAGAAGGTTAGATAATGATTATAGTAAAAATACTAGTTAAAGAGGGCAAGAAAAGCCTAATACAATAAGATTTGGAAAGGAAGTAGCAGTACAGGATTAGTCGGCATTAGTAATAGCAAGGTTGAGACGATATTGTATAATACGTACCGGATAAATGACGCTTTGGGAGATTGTTTCAAGAAATTATTGGGAAGTGAAACTATGAAGCAGCACAACTGCGACATAGAAAACGTTACGTTGGAAAACCCAGTTGAAAGAATCTGGAAAAAGGCGACTATCGTCCCAATATACACACAAATAGGAGATAAACGCAACTGCAATAATTGCAAAGGTATCGGCTTACTAAGTACCAGAAGAAAATATCTGTGCGGTCCAATGTGGATTTATGTGAGGAAGATCTTGCGCGGATCAAATATTTAGTTTGAGACAGATTACAGAAAAAAGTTTGAGGGTAAACGAGTAAGTTTTCTTTGCATTTCTTGAAATGAAAAAAGCGTCTAATAAGGTGGATTGAAGTATGCTTTGGAAAGTCGTGAAAAAGTATGGAGTCAATGGATGGCTCCTAAAAGTAATAAAAGCAATATAATATACAGGTCAAAATAAAAAAGAAACGCATACTTTACATACATTCGCTGCAATAGAAATTAACCTTATCGAACAAACTTTACAGGAAACTGAGATAATTTCGTGTTTTTAAACTGTCTTGGAATCATTTTTCATTAAAAAAACGTCGTTTGCTATTTAGTTGACATCAGTGCGAAGAACATCAAAGTATGAATGAAATCGGTCTGGAAATCAGGACACCAGTTTATAAAAAACATTGCACTCATTGCATTTTCATTTAAAAAACTGCACTTTTCACCGTCGAAGGGAAATATATTTTTTGTGACTGAGAATAAAGCACTTGACACTAGTCGAAGAATCATAGTTCACAAGTTGTGAGGTAGGAATTTCCGTCCAGACACTTTATTCATGAAACCATTTTTTAGATGAAAATGTGAAATATCCTTTTAGATTGGAATTGATTTTTAATTATTAATATTTAAACTTAATTATGTTCTAAAATAAACTTGAAATGATTCGATTCCTATTTTTCTTTTTGTTCGAAAACAAACGATGGTTCTTGTTGTCTCCAGTTATTTTCATTCACGAAAAATACGTTTCAATTCGTCCGCGATAAGTCAAATTATATTGAAAATAATAATTAAGTAAGCGAGAACTTGTTTTAAATCTGGTGTCCTGATTTATAGCGCAAATTCACTCATAATTTTTCGTTTTCCCATTGTTGCTTAGGACATAACAGACGACAGCTTTTATTCCATCATAGGATAAACTTCCGCCAAATAGCATGCAAACTTTAACAGAGGAAAATTATACATGCAACAAAATTCAACTTTAGTTTTTTCTGCGAAGTTATTTCAAGATATCCACATAATTTGCATTCGTTTTATTGAAATGTACTCATTCCAGTCTCATATTTGTAAACGCACTAATATACATGGAAAAGTGAGAGCAAATGCAACGTACATTAAACCTTAATATTAAATTGTTCGTGAGTAACCCTGTGGTATTTGCGTATGCGATGCGCATAAGCAATAGCTATAGGAATCTAGGAATTCCCCTATAACCCTTAACATAATTGATGTTTGTAGTTCTGTTGTACCACTAACATTGAGAAGCTTAGACTCAGTACAAGTACAGGATTAAATTAGGAACATTGAGTAGGTACCAGTAGGAACTGAATAATGAAAAAAATGACTGGTTTTTTACCCGGAAATTCTGGAGTATTTTCTTTTGAGCAAAAATATTAAGACAAAGTTTCATAATCAGCCTTTTGACCACTTACTTGCTATTTTTGAATTCAGAAATCTAAAAATGGGTTTGGAGATAGCGATGAAAATATTGTACGCGCATAGATTATCATTTTTTAAGGAATTAAATTTCTTTGAATATTTTGTACGCGTTTTTTCGATTTCTTAAACCCTTGGCTTCAAAACTGTCTTATGAGTAATTCTTCTAATTTTTATAGAAAATATACACGTCGTATAGAAAAATCAAATATTTACGCCTTTTTGTGAGAAGTGTCATTCCGTATGAGGTCAATAAATTGTCAAGAGGTTAGACTTGGATATTAAAGAGATTTTTGTCATTTTAAGTTGCGAGCAAAACCAAATAAGTACTATCAATCAAGCAACATTTTAATAAATAATCAATTCCATGCCTTTTATCAACATAGCAAAATAAAATTATTCGTCTTTTTTACCCATGATAGTTGTTAGCAATGACTGCCATGGTTACATGTTAAATATGTAATTTTTACCTAATACATTTTTTTCGTCAATTTATTTAGGGTTAATAACAAAAAAAATTTACCAAGTAGTTAAATTCTTTAATAAAAATAAATCCATCATCAATCCAAAATGGAATAATGACATTTATATAAAAAACTGAATTTTTAATTTAAAAAACGAATCTTCTACAAAACAGTTGAATTTTCTATCCCTAGTAGTTAAATTTTTAATCCAAAAGACGAGTATTCTACAAAACATTTCAATTTTTGACAAAACAGTTAGATTTTCAATCAAATACTTGAATTTTCAGTTTAAAAAAATTAATTTTAAGCAATAAGTGAAATTTTCAATTAAAAAAATGTTAGATATTTAAAATAAGGCACAGTTTATTCTAACCAAAAAATGAGAACATTCAATACAAAACTTGAAGCTTTAACTAAAACAGATTAAATATCAACCAAAAATTTGCGTTCTTAACAAGAAAAATTGATTTTCTACCAAAAAAGACGAATTGAAAAAAAACATAAATTTTCAGTCTAATAGTTTAATATTGAGCCAAGATAATTAATTTTTTATATAAACAGTCAAATTTTGAACAAATGCATACATTATTAACCATGTAGCTTAACTTTCAACCAAGAGGGTTAATTTTCTACCAAAAAATCAAGTTTTTAAAAAATACATGAATTTTCAAATATATAATTGAATTTATAAGATAGAGGATTAATTTTCGACCAAAAAAGACAAATTTTAAACAAAATACATACATTTTGAAATAAATAATTTAATGTTTAACCAATAAGATTAATTTTACAACAAAAACCTTGAATTTTTGACCAAGAAGAAAACGAATCATTAACAAAATAGTTCAGTTTTTCACAAAAACTTAAGTTTTAACAAAAATGATAAATCTTTAACTAAAAATAAAAATAAATTTTTATTAAAGTATTTTAACTTTCGACCAAATAGTTGCTTTTCTACCAAATTGTTCAATTTTTTGACTAAAAATACGAATTTTCTACAAAACAGTTGAATTTTGAACCCGGAAATGTGAATTTTCAACAAAAAAGTTGATTTTCATCCAGTTCATTTTTTTACTTTTAAAATATCAAGTTAAATCGCACCGAATTTCACGTTATATTTCTTGGGGAGTTGAACATTTCAGAATAAAACATATTACGTTATTGGTAGAGGACCCCTTTTTTAATTATTTATTTATTATTATATCGTGAATTTAGGATTATAAGTAATACTCTTACATATTATAAATAAAGTAATATACAGTCTTTACATGTAATGCACTAGATTGCGTTGCCAATTAACTGTTTACAATAAAGTCGGTTTAACTATTGTTTTCAGAATTTCGAAAATTTGAAAATATCTTACCTAAGAAAATGTTTTGACCGCGT
>CAKNWT010321222.1:11178-21265 GCA_932066315.1 Andricus coriarius
TTGTCTATGCACATTGTATTAATTCACCCTATTTACGTGCAGATCTAAAATTAAGATCTCTAAAGAAAGTCCAGGATTCCAATATTTTCAATTAAATACGGTATTTTGAAATTCTTAAAAAGCTTCATTTGATAGAATTCTGAACACGTTTTTACTCCCTAATAAGCTTAGTTTTTTTTTCTTGTTCGGAGTCCTCAAACGGCGCCGTAAAAAATCTTGCTGCACTTTTCTTAGTGTCCATAAAGAAAAAACATTCTTGAGGAAAAAGCGAAAAGGTAAATCATTTATCCCATGTCGTACGTAACCCACAAGTCTCACAGTGAATTTCTGTTATTCCCGAAGGTTTTCACGGGGAAATATCCGTCTGATCGATTTTACGTGTGGTATTACTTCGTTCGATGGTCGGTTTAGGTGGAAATGGATTTTCCGTAGGACGTGCATGGATTTCTCCCGACAATGCCACAGAGGAATTTCTATGCGACATAAGTAGTACATCAACGTCTGCGTATAGCAACTTTCTACAGATAAGCTAAAACTCGAGTTTAATCGTTATTATTATATTACTAGCAATATTAATTGCGCACTACAGTGTACTATAATATTGCATCGCCAATCAATAATATATAAGTATGAAACAAGAATACTATGATTCCAAGTTTAAGTTGCACATTTTAATCACTTCATTGAAAAAAAGAGTCAAAGTAGGCGCAGTGCGCCTGCAAAAAATTTTTCGTAACCTATTAAGACGTTAATTAATTCGTTTAAACCTCTCCTTCCCATATTTTTTCGTCCCCAACTCCCTACATTCCCCTACTTCCCCTCCTCACACTTCACCCTACACTTCCCCTCTCTTCCCCAACTGCGTACTCATCTACTTCGCACTCTCCTCACTTCCTCTATCCTCATTTCGATTTCCATCCCCAAGAAGCCACTTCCTCTAAATTGGTCTAGTACTTACCTCTATTTTCTTCCACTTATCCTACTGCATCTCCATTTATTTTCTCTCACTTACTCTACTGCCTTTCTTCACATTTCACCCCAGGTCCTCCACTTCCCTTTCTCTCATTTTCCACACTCATCCTACTCCCCCACACTCATTTTCCCTTAACTTTCTCTAAAACTCACTGCCCCTTACTTCCCCTACTTCCCCAACCCTAATTTCCATCACTTTTCCTACTTAGCCTCTTCTCATTTCCTCTTACTTCCTCTACTTCCCCTGCCTCATGTATCCTCCTCCATTTACCCTCACTTCTTCTACTGCCTATTCTTTTATTTCACAATATTTCCCCTACTTCCCTTCCTTTCCTTTCACCTCCTTACCCCTAATTCTCCTCCTTTTATTTCCCTTCACTTCCCCCACTTCTACTCTCCTTATTTCGCCTTAATTATTTTCTCTTTCCCTTCTTAGAAAAAAGTACAACGGACGTACGGACAATCGTCCGAAAATATAAGGGTTTCTTCCCAGGGCTACGAAACCCTAACAAATAATTTGAGATTTAAGGAGTTTGAAAAGTTCACTTTGAAACATAATCTGATTAAAAATAATCCAATCTTGAATTCCTAGTTTATGTTCGGTATTATCTTTACGGCAAATTCTTTTTATCGCAGATTGATTTGGAAAAATTTTTTAATGAATTTTCAATGTTTTCATTTTTACGTTTTGAAAGATGCAAATTAATAATCTGAAAGGCAACTTTTATATTGTGTTTTATCAGCAATTCAAATTCAAAAATTTTCCATTCTAAACGCTCTAAATTTCAAAATGGTCTACTTTTAAGTTATAAAAATGATTCATTTTCAATTTGAAATGCTTAGTATAGTTGAAAATTGAACAGTTGAATTTTCTACATTTTATGTTATAACACTCATACAGCCCGATTCATGCCCGGAATTTATCGCCTAAGACAAGCCCTTCAGACTGCAAAACGAGTCTCCGGGGCACTTAAACACGAAACAAGTTTTTTTGACCTCAACTAAAAAAAACTTTATCATCTCCTGAACAAAATACATGAATTTCCAACCAAGTCGTTGAAAAATGGAATATTTTTATTTTAATTTAAGCAAAATTAATTTTAAAAAAACGAGTTTTCATCAAATTAGTTCTACTAAAAAAATAAATAGATTAGATGATGTTATTTGATGTCAACCAGGTGATAACATCTTCTAATTTAAAATAAAAATCTGCCCGCTGCGCGGGCACATTCTCATCGCACGCTGTGCGCGCGGCTCGCAAGTTTGAGCGCGCCTGGGGCGCGCGACTGTTGGTTTTCGGGCTCGATTATATATTTATCTCGCGCTTCGCGCTCGATGACGATTTTACCTCGCGCTACGCGCTCGGTATTTGTATTTCCCCCACATTTGCGCACTAATTTTTATTTGCAGCTACCCTGAGAAAGCTATCATTTCAATAAATTTATATTATCACAATTCATAATAGGCATTGGCATTGAAACATACGTATTTTTATTGTCTGGTGTTTTTAATCATAAAAAAGTGTGCATCCCATACAGATAATGTTGTTATTATACATTTTATTGCAACTTGTGTCGTTTCTCCATAAATTTAATTTGTTTATTCTCAACGTTATTTTTTATGATTCAAACTGAAAATACGCATACTACTGTAAAGTGGTTCTAAGCAAATTTGTATATATAATTAGAGCGAAAAATTTGGTTAAATAAAAAGGTATTGTAGCTTGTGTCGTTTTTCCAAAAAGTACATTTTTAATTTTTTATGCATTTTTATAACAAGAGTTTATAACAAATTTGTATATATTTTTTGGTTGAACAACTTTTGTCTTTTCATTTTTTTTTCATCTCTTGTGTCGTTTTCCCAAAAATTAATTTTGTTTATTTTTATTCTTATTTTTTACGATTGAGAAGAACGACTCTCCCTTTCTAAAAATTATAAATAACAAATTTGTACATCCTCCTTGAGTGAACAAGTTTGCCTATTATTTTTTTTCTTTCCTTATGTCGTCTTCCAAAACATTAAACTTTTTTATTTTTAATTTTATTTTTTACGATTAAAACAAAAACTAAGCGTCCTATCAAAAAATTGTTGATGGAAAATTTGTAGCTGTTTTTTGGATGAGCGACTTCCGTCAATTCTTTTTTTTTGTGTCGTTTGTCCAAAAAAACGTATTCTATCAAAACGTGAATTATTACAAATTTGTAGGTCTTTTTGGGTACACGATTTTTGCATTGTCATCTTTTTTTATATCTTGCATAGTTTGACCGCAAAATGGAATTTTTGATTTCTCATTATTTCTTGTGCGATCAAAATTAGGATTTTCTATTTTTCAAACAAATTCCAAAAGTTGTTTTGACACTTTTTTTCATATCGTGCGTTGTTCGGCCTAAAATGTTAATTTTCGTTTGTTTTTTTTAGATTTTGAAAATGCTATAACTCTGATAATTTTCTTTTTATCGAAAAATATAAATTGGATAAATTGTTTGTCATTTTAAGTACTACTAATAACCATACATAGAATTTTCAAATCTTGAAAAAAGTGGTCTCAAAAATTATCAAAATGTGCTCACTTTTTGAATTTTTATCAAAAATAGCTGGCTAACGAACTTTTTCTTTTGTTTACGACTTAAAAAAACATGCCAAAGCTCAATCCAATCTGATCATTTTTTCGAAAGCTATCGTGCCTACAGACAGACTACAGACTACAGACTACAGACAGACTACAGACAGATAGACACATTAGTGAAAATCATTTTTTCTAGCTCAGGGGGTCTCAAAACGTGGAGATTTGATGAAAACCGTCATAGTCAAATTTTACATAAAACCAATACCTTCTCATTAGGATGAGAATGTAATGAACGTTTAGCAAAGTAGTTTGACCAATAACAAGTAGTTTAATTTTCAACCAAAAACGATTAATTATCAACCAAGAAGATTAATTCTCTACCAAAAAAGACCAATTTTAAACAAAATACATAAATTTTCAGTTATATAGTTTAATTTTTAAATAGAAAAGATCAGTTAACAAACCAAAAATGGAATTTTAAAATTTTCAGTTAAACAAATTAAGTTTGAACCGAAAACATTAATTTTTATCAAAATTCAAGCGAATATTGTGTTCGATTTAAGTAAAGCCACTATTCGGGCCATGCACTTAAATGGGATTCCCAGTGTAGTTAAATTTTCAACCAAAGTGATAAATTTTCAACTAAAGTGATAAATCTTTAAAGAAATAAATCTCCAACAAAATAGTTAAATTGTTAACCAAATACACGAATATTGAACTAAGATGATAAATCTACAAAAAAAATGAAATTTTGACAAAACAGTTCAACTCACAACCAATTAATAGAATTTTCAACCAAAAAAGCTTAATTTTTATCTATGCAGATTATTGTTGGAATGATAGGAAAATAGGAAAGCAGGAAAAATTAATACGCAAAAAGACGAGGAAGAAGACATGTAAGGGAAGAAATAGTCACAGTTTTAGGAATAATGAAATATGGAAAGGTACCTGGCATATATGAGATTCCATATAAGGTATGAAAATATGGGAGGAAATAACTAATGGCATAAGCATTAATACTGTCAAATAGAGTATGGAGAGGAGAAGAATGGCCAGAGTTATTAAAAGAGAGGGTTGTGGTACTTGTATCAAAAAAGCAAAGAGAATGAGGTTGAATGTAATAGGACAGTAATAGTGTTTAGAGAAGAAATGAGGATGATGGACAACCTATGTATTCTTAAATATTTTGTAAATAAAATGAGCAAAAGGGAGAAATGTGGAATGATAGAAATATTTGTGGAACTAAATGTGGCGTTTGACTAATTGGACCGATTCGAGATATAAATGGTTATTGTGTAAAGGAGCTGAAGAGGGGTTCAATAAAAAAAGTATCGAAAATTTTTTGAGCCACAAAAAGCAGTTTAAAAGTAGAAGAGAAGCAGAAGATAGTTTCTGACTGGTGAGAGGAGTAAGATAAGGTTTTCCTCTAATCCCGATTTTATTTAATACATCACTCTCAGACTTAGAAGAAGAAATGAAGAGAAAAGAATGGGTATTGATGGCAGAGAATAAAAGAGGGATGGCGGGCTTAACTACAAGATTAGATAAATACTTAAATGGAAAAAAGTTAAATTTAAATGCAGAAAAGGCCAAGATAATTAGGTTTAGAAAAGAACGGATAAGAAAAAAATAATATACTGGGAGATGGAAGGACGTAACTTCATGAGAAGTAAAGGAGTTTAAATAGTTGGTATATACCTTGCAAACAAATGGATATCATATGGCTCATATAAGAGAAAGGATTAAAAAAAGCGGCAAGGGTAAAGAAACAGATGTGCACTATATGAAAAAGAAAGTTCAAAAAAGATAGAAGAAGGAAAATATGTATGGCCGGTATTAGGACATGGAGCACAAATATGGAATAAAAGGAATAGAAAGAGCTTGCGAGGTTGAAAGAAAGGTATATAAACAGTACGCTAGTGGCAGACTTCAAGACGCCAAAATATATGGTAAGAGAAGAAGCTCAAGAGGATAAATTAAGTAATGTAGCAAGAAAGAGGGCATGGAAGTTTGAGATGAAGCTAAGGGATAATTAACAAGGTGAGAAGAAGAAAGAAGGGAAAGACAATTAATAGAAAGATGAGTGCAATGATTGACACATCACAATAAAATAAATTATATAAGAGAATAAAAAGGAAGAAGTACCAAAGTATTTAGGAAAGGGATGAGAGGAGAGGATAGACCAGAATAGCAGGATTTAGATTGGGAAGCAAGGTAAGAGCAGGCATCTATTCGAAAAATAAAAGTAACAAAAAGTTCAAAATCTGCGAATTGAAAGAGGATATATGGGAGCATGTATGGAAAGGATATATGAGAGGAATGGAAAGTAAAGGAAGCCGGCAAGAGAATGTAATAAAGGTTTTAGGTGAGGAGTGGATGAAAGAATTCAAGGGGGCAAGAGGAGCTAATCAAAAAGAGTTAAAGGATGAATTCGAGAAAATGGTAACGTTAGGGTAGAGAATAAGTGAAAGAGAAAGCAAACGGGAGTCGCTTGAAACCGGTTATATTTGTTAGTAATAATTATAGAGAAGTATAAGTAAGTTAGTTGCGGATGCGCTCTCGCTCTCTCGCTTTCGATTGTTTTTTCACTGGATCGCCATTACATCTAAAATTGCGCTATCGTAAAAACAAAATCAAGAATCTAAATATACGAATTTATGTAAATAGTTTTGAATAGTTCTAAATACTAACGATAAGATCATACATAATTGTAGGTGGTATCACTGGAAGAATCGAAAGTCATGTAAAACCTTAGGAGAAACATTATCAATAAGGAACTGGGTCGTTGAAACTAGTTTCAAACTAGTTGAAATTAGTTTCATATTGTGCATCATGTTTTCTAAATTTTAATCACTTTAATCTCAAGTGCAAAATTAAGAGTTTGTAAATTTACATGATGGAAAAACTCGCGAGACAAAAGACGCGCGAAAAGCGAGTGGAACATACAAGCTTCAATGCGGGCGGAATGAATGACTCATAGATTACTATATACAATTATTTATTTATTTTTGAAGATCAAATATAAACAAAATTTGAATTATTGATATAATAGTAACTTTTTATGTAAAAGCTGCAACAATAGAAGGTGATTTTTCAGAAGGCAGTGTCCACACGTACCAAAAAAATATTTTCTCTTTCCACTATTCCAGCTCAGTTTGTACCGAAAAAATCAGGCTATTTTACCGAAATTGCAGTTTGCGTAGCCACGGCTATTCCACAAAGATTATAGCCCAAAACGTTCTGAAATGCAGAATTTCATTTAAATACTTGACACGCAATTCGACAATAATCGTTTCCGAGGTGCAAGAAATATATCAATTATTAATGAATAATAGTGCGAGCACGATTCGATTATATGTGGGTGTTATGGGAGACGACACATGCTTCCGTGCCGGTGAAAATGCTAATTTTCGTCGACAGTGAATACATTCATTCATTATGCATTTAATTATCGTTGCAGTGATACTAGTCCTATCAGTATTCGAAATTCGTGGAACTTTTACTCCTGTCTTGCAAACGCGATTTCAAACATGTTATTTGCCAATCATCAGTAAAAAATGTATTGCGATCAACCCTCTTTATATATGAATAAAACCTTATGCTTCCATATTCAATGCAGTTTGCAAAAAGATGAGAGATACTTATAAAAAAATGCTGTAACATTTGTTTGGGAAAGTTTCTACCAACGCAAGACCTTTTTCTCAAATTTGTTTCAATAAATAAAAATACAAAAAATAATTCTTTTGTTTTGAACAAAAATTATATTCAGAGTTTTCACAAACCCTCATGAAGTTGAACACATATTTTCCATGAGAAAAAATTTGCTTTTACTATATTTTTAACAAAATCGTCAATATTAGGCGTATTAAGTTATCCCTCAACATTTATTTTTGCAAGTAGCTATAGAGTACAAATGAAGAATTTTTTTTTGCAGGTTTTTGTGTCTAATTCTTATTTTTTGCGGTTTTTTTTTAGTTGACTAAAATAATCGTTTAAATAATTTATTATTACTTATGACAATATTCTTTTAGAATAATGCGGAAAAGTTGTGGTTTCTTTAAAAAAATTTCAACTTTCTTTGAACGTTTCTCTTTAACTGAGGTTTTAATTAAAGCAATTTAACAAAGTATTTGTGTTCAAATCAAAATGAATTTTCTGCACCAACTCGTTATACCTGGAAGCCTCACTATCACTTAAAAACATTAAAGTCTATTGAAAATTGACTCTTAGACAGAATTTTTTTTACAACAAGTGTTCACAAAATTGGTGACGTAGTTTATAGACCACCCCTTTCTTTTTAACGGTCTAAAATTTCATAATTTTTTTCTTTTCGAAATTATTTTTAATTCTCCTAAAAAAAGTTCTATAGTATTCATAAAAAGTAGGTCCGTAATTATGGCTGATTCTCTCTCCTATCCGTCTCTTCGGAAGAAATTCGGTAATTCTTCAACTACAAATTTATTCCATGTAAGAAAAGAGTAGAATAACATGAGGGAAATTTTAAGATCCATTTTGCGATAAGAAAGCGAGTGTAAAGAATTTCGAGTCTAAACAGTTTCCGGTTACTTGGAAGGAAAAGATGACTGCATAATAAAGTGTAGGTGAAAATAAGATATCAACGTATGTGAGTATGTTGTGGAGGTGACTGGGGAGGAAAACCATTTTGCTGCTTCGACGGACTCAAATAGTCAAAAGCTTACCGCGCACAATCAATTTCCAGTGTTGAATGCCGGGTTCCGTCCTGAAATGCAAGTGCAACCGGAAAGTATGCCGTGCTAGCTAACCTCTCCAACAATCTGTGGGCGTATTGGCACTTTCCACTAGAATGTTCAAAACATGTTTCCGATTGAATTGATCTGGATTCCAGTTGACAATTTCAAAGTTCCATAGAAGCGGATAAACGAAAAATGAATATGAAATGTTCAATGAAGCAATTCTAAGCCAAATGTCCATAAACTACAATATCCGTAAACTCAATACCTATGGAACAATATTTGCAAATGAGAACCAAACTTCTTATTATTCATCTTTAACCCAAAATTACTAAAAGCGGGATTCGTTTTTTACATTCTCATCATTTATAATTATTAATAGATTGAGAAAAATGGATGGGTGATCACCTACAACGTATGACCGGGTAGTGTATTCGCTGCGTTTCAACTTATGTCGAGTGGGAGGTTTCACGCCGAGGATGATTGTGTACATTTGATGACTCGACTGTCGTCAAACAGACTGAACTCGGGAGGTGGTTTTCTGCAGTTTTCCTCTCCCCGACAGTACAATTCTTAACAGATTTTGATGATTTTTTAGAAATGATCGTACATCTTCCAGACATCTTCAAATTTATTAACACAGGCTATCCATCAATGTAAGAACTGACTAAAAATTATGTCCAGTAGGTTGGAGTAAATAAAATTGTTTATGATGTTATAAATGAACAATTGAACAAAAGTAATTTTTTCGTGATTCTCAATGATTAGCTATTTTACATCCATAGTTTTTGTATGCAATATGACAGATAATGTGCGCTTACAATTAGCTCAGAATAGCAGCTGTTTATCAATTATTTACACACTTTTATGAGCAAATGCACAGTTTCATAATTTTTTCATAAATATTCTTCATTTTTTCAACGGAATCAACTGGAAATGTTTTGCATAAGTTTCCTTGCTTGTATACTTTCTATAGTGACAAAAACTGATTATTAAAAAAAAAACAATCCCTATGAACAAATGCACAATTTCATCATTTTTTCACGACTAAGCTTAATTTTTTTCGGAATCAACACGAAATGTTTTGCCATAGATGGAATAAGAAAAAAATTTGTTATAATTTTATAAAAATATGAATGAAAAAATTTCATTTTTTCGTGATTTGCAATTATTAGTTGTTGAAATTTATAATTTTTGCATCAAATATAAGAGAAATTAATGTAAGATAACGATTATTTAAAAAATCTTTGTTATCAAATATGCAGTTTGAAAATGTTTTAACGAATAGACTAATTTTTTTGCTGAATAAACGGAAAATATCTTTTTAATTACTTCTTGTTGTCATATTTCGTAATTTGACAAAAATTTCTATTTATGTGAACAATTATTATAAACAAATTGGAAACACCTTTTCTCTAGGATCGATAGCTTCTGAGAAAATCACGGTTGAAATTTAGTAAGTGCAACAGGCTTGAATCCAGTAAATGTGGGTCCATATCATCTCACATGCGGCAAGTCTCTCTGCGGCAAGTCTCACCTGCGGCATGTCACATCTGCGGCATGTCACATCTGCGGCATGTCACATCTGCGGCGTGTCACATCTGAGGCATGTCACATCTGCGGCATGTCACATCTGCGGCATGTCACATCTGCGGCATGTCTAATGCGCGGCATGTCACAACTGCGGCATCTCTACCTAGCGGCTTCTCTCCCGAGCGGCATTTCTCACAGTGAAATTGACATTTTTGCGGCATCTCTCACTAGTGGCAGGACTCCCAGTGGCATCTCTCCCCACCAAAAAAAATTTCAAGTCCAAATGAAAATGGCGAAACTGCGG
>CAKNWT010321232.1:5753-19578 GCA_932066315.1 Andricus coriarius
ATATATTTATTTATCCCTACAGTTTAAAACAAATTGTTTTAGTAGATTTTCGAATAATTTAAGATACCCACTGTCTATACAAGCGTTTCTCAAGCTTTTTCGCACTTTCTGGGGAGCGGTAGGGTCGCCACCCTCAAATTTTGTAACAATACTGGAACCCAAGGGAGACACTGGACGTCGGTCGTTCTGGCGCGGTTGCTTGCTTCGCGACCTTCCCTATGCTAGAGAATTAGAGCCGGTTGAGGAAAATAATAATTTCTTATAATATTATTAAATTAAACTTTAATAGGCTGCGTTAGATTTGTCAGATTATGACCAAAACGTTAAAAAAATGTAAAAAACAGGATAATAACTTCAAGAGTTATCGCACTTTTGTTGCACTCAGAGGTCCCATTTATATATTCACAAGAATTTCTTTCGTTTTCTTTTAATTATATTGCGAAATCCATTCAAATAATTAAAAATAAATGAGTGGCATCCCCCCACCGGCGGCAGGGTATCCCACACGCGGTAATACTTCGGGAAACGCTGGTCTATACAGCGACGCAGCGATGGCCACTCTTTCCTACGTAAAAAAAATATCACCTGACGAAAACGACTGCAGTCGGTTAGCTTCACAGAAAAAAAAACTTATGTCAATGCCTAACGTATACTTTGTTTCACCCTTTATGAGCATTCGTGGTCGTTCGTTCGGAGAGCAGAGATAGTTTGCAGAGACTGTTTGCTTCGCTAATTAGACACGTTGTACAGCGGTGGATATTATGTCACGCCTAGAGGATCTGTTACATCCTATGTGTTTAGGCACTTACGCACGCGCGCTCGTGCGTGGGTGTGTTTGTGTGTGTGTGACCCCATATATCAAGAAGTATACTGTGGATAATCGCAGATAGCATTCGGACGTTTTGAGATTACCTTGCTCTACTGCCTCAGTAGGCCAAGATGCCCAAGGATACGATAGGTTGAAAGCATGAAAGAGTTTAATGCTTAACGTAAGCGTTTTATGGATATAGGAAATCGTAGTATTAGGATGATGTACAAAAGAAACATTCAGAGATAATATCTAGATACTATCATTTAATATCCAGATACTGAAAATGTAACATCTACATATTCAATTCGACACATTTAATTTTAAATCTGTTCACCGAGAGAATGACCACGAACGCGCAGAGAGTTTGAATGGAATTGCAAATTAGCCGTTGAAATAAGTTATTTTTTCTACGAAGCTAACCAATTACAGTCGTTATATTTCCGTCATGTATTTTTACGTATCTAAAACCTTCGCTAAATAGCCTGAAAGTGACACCTACAACTATTGCTGACCTTGAGGGTCAGCTTAACGCTATTAATCCACGCTTGCGCAAACCAGACAAAATTTTTCTGACCGTTAGGTCGTTCTCTAGGTAAACAGAGTATATCTATCAATCTATACAGGGAAAATAGCTCCATTCTCAATAGTCCATCAATTCGGTCAGATCAGCAGTGTCTTTAATTCTAGGATCCAACCTTGGGCAGCACGAGCAGGTAAAAAGATTTTGAAAGAGAGTTTCCAAGCTTCGACCATCTCAGCCTAAGTATGATTCCACTTGGGATTCGCAGATCGTCTTAGATTTAGTATCCAAGTGGTATCCTATTGAAGATATAGCGATGGAACAACTATCGTTGAAAGTTGTCTCGTTAATAGCTTTTACTACGGGTCATAGGATGCAGACACTAGCAAATATAGGCGGCAGAAATGTATGGGAGGACGGCATGTTAGAAATCAAGATTCCATCGCGAATAAAGAAGTCCAACCACAATAAGACACAACCTACTCTAAGGTCGCCCAGATTCAAAACGAATCTTTCAGTCTGCGTAGTATCAGTAATGCAAACATACGTATTCAGAAAAAAGCCATAAGAAGAGATACGGTAAAATTGTTTATCTCTTGGAAGAGACCTCATAAGCCAGTATCCACTCAAACTTTAAGCCGTTCCATTGAGAATATTCTACAAAAAAGTGGATTGGACACAAGAATTTTTTCAGCGTATAGTACCCGTCACACTTCAACGTCGGCATCGGAAAGGCCCATTTAAATACGGCAGTTTAGGCTTTGAAATAATGATGGAATTGAACAGAACTTTGCGTACCATGGAACGGATACCGGGTTCCAGTTTTGTTTCTATATCTTTAAGACTTGCGGCGACCTTGGCATTAAGTAAGTGTACTACGAGGTGATGATCTTCAGGAGGAGGTGCTTCATACAATTACGATAGAACTTCACTTAGATAAGTTCGTTCAATCATTTAAATCTATGTCCTAGCAGTCTGTAGTCTTAACCATTACTCTATTCCTACAGAATTGAAAGTCTATGAAAAGACTATCCTCAGCCACAGCTCTAAAAATTGAAAACAACAACTTTTTCTCTCTCTTTTCTAATCAATTTTTTTATCAGTATACGACTTCATATAGATGTAAAATTAATGAACTATTAACAGAAATACAATTAAAATAATTTAAAAAAAAAAAATTTAAATTGATTAAAATTTTGCTTTGTTTAATATTTGGTTTTTCGCGCTTTAGACCATTTTACATCTTTTTATAATGACATAAAATGTCATTTTTAATGAGCATTTAAAATTTTTATCGGTGAAACATAGAAATTTTATCGCAAACTGCGACAATTTTTTTAATAACACATTTTTTTTAACTTGTGCGTATCGTTTTGCTTTTTAGGTGTCTTGGACCATTTTACAATGACTAATAAAGTTTTAACACATGAAGACATTTTAGAACACATGAACCATATTTTTAAACGTACTGTTTCCAATTTTTGAAAGTATTTTTTCATTTTTTTAATATTCATACTGTTGGCATAGTACTGCCCCGATTGTGGAACCAGCCGTCAGCCAGGACTAGACGAATCGCCGATTATCTGTACTGGTGACCAGTACTGGACCAGTACTGCGCCCGTAGTGAACTCCGGCAGATTGTGCCAAAGCACAATCTAATCTGATTAGTATTGTCAAAGTTATCCATTATACAGTCGAAAACTACAGCGACAGTGGCGGCGACGACGACGGCAACGACAACGACAATGACGATTCCGGAGCTCTTGAAACGTTGAGATTTAATTAAATCAGCGATTTTCAGTTTTCATTAAATCTGCTGATAGGTAGGTAAATTGCTGATAGGTAGGATCTTATATTATCGCAAATTGTTTTTATCTTTTCTTTTCGCGAATTAATTAAAAATCGCGGAAAGGTAAGTTATAAAAAATTCACTGCGGCCTCGGTTTGAATTAACAACGTTCTCATTACATGTGAGGAGTTCTAACCTGCGGTAGCTCTGACTACGGTAGCTCAGTTGTTTAGAGATCCTCACATCTAATGAGAAGGTCGATGGTTCCAACCCAGCCCGCAGTGAATTATTTTCGAGAACTTACTTTCTCGAGATTTTTAATTAATTCGCGAAACGAAAAAATGAAAACAATTTGCGGTAATGCAGGATCCTACTTATCTTATCTTATCCTACTTATCTTATCCTACTTATCTTATCTTATCCTACTTATCTTATCTTATCCTACTTATCTATCACTTGGATGTTCACTTTTCATATATTATTATGTTACTTGACCCATTTTTTATTTATATATTAGTCATGCAATTGAATTTTGCATTTTTCATAAAGGAAGATGATAATAAAAAAGGAAATTTAAAAATCGAGAAACTTCACTCAAAAATAATTTTTCAACTCTTAATTTACAATAGCACTAGTTTAAAGCCAAAATGTACATTCAATGCAGCTATTTTTTCCTATGTATTTTCGCTGGCTAAACTCGAAAATCACATTCAATTTTTTTTTATGGATAGGTTTTCGAGGTATGATTTTTTTCCATTTTTTTCCATTTTTTCGGCGGTGGCTTTACATTTTAGGTGTGATCTTCCAAAATATATGAGAAAATTCCATTTTTTGCGCGGAAATAAACATAGAAAATTCACTCTATCGCCGTGCAAAAATAGACAAATTGAAATTATGTCAAGTTTCTTATTTTTTATATATAGATCGAAATTTCACCAAAAAAAAGGTATTGATGAAGAAAATATATCCATAAATACCGGAGATATGAGCAATTGAATGAAGGTACCAAAATTCAAAGATGGTTCGCCTCTCGTCAGTGCACGCGCTGCACCGAGTGTACAAAGGGATGGGCGATACCGATGCTATTCTTTGAGCATGGATAATAAAATACTAGATACTTTCAGTTTTCGATTTCGATTTTAAAAAAGTATCGATACTAGTGTGGGTGAAAAAACAAAATATCATCCTTCCACCATTACACATAAAACTTGGACTCTTCAAAAACTTCGTCAAAGCATTAGACAAAGAAAGCCGAGCGCTCGAGCATTTAAAATCGATTTTCCCAAGACGTTCTATTGCAAAAATCAAAGAAAGAATCTTTGACGGTCCACAGATAAGAAAGGTGCACAAAGATGAAAATTTCCCCTCATTATTGACACCTAATGAGGCTGCAGCCTGGAAATCATTCCAATTGATCGTTTCCAATTTTCTTGGAAACAATAAAAGCCCGAATTACAAGCAAATAGTTAAAGATTTGCTCAAGAATTATGCATAAATGGGTAGGGAATATATATTCTTATTTTATTTGATACATATGCTTTTTCATTACACTGTTTTGCAAAATGAAAAAATGTGTACATTTAATTTTAATTTCAACAGGTGTAAATATGTCGCCAAGAAATGAATGCCATTCAGCAGGGCTACCAAGGATATTGGGATACAAGAATGTTGGGAGTTTATATTTGGTTCCTCATCAGAGAAACGGAACCTGCGAAGAACAGAAGACAAATCAGGGATCAGCATTATTTCTAATCTAGTCATGCAATATTAAAATTCATAACTAAAACCAAATAAAATAAATAAAATAAATGTTTCCTATACAAAAAAATGAAAAAAATAGAAAAACAGAGTGAAATTAGAATTTTGGTACCTTCAATCAAGTGCTTATATCTCCGGTATTTATGCATATATTTTCTTCATCAATACCTTGTTTTTTTCGTAAAATTTTCGATTTTTATTTTGGCGCAAAAAATGTAATTTTCTCATATATGTTGGGACATAATACCTAAACTACTGAACATATTGGAAAACAATATCAAGAGCAATTGTTGGAAATTTTATTACCTTCAATTTGAGGCCTTGTGCGATCCAATCTGACGTTCACAACTTGATGTATGGCATAACACGTGAAACCACAGCCGAAAAAAATAGAAAAAATTTCAAAAAATCATATCTCGAAAACATATCCATAAAAAAAATTGTTAATGTGATTTTCGAATTTAGCGAGCCAAAATACATAGGAAAAAAATAGTGGCATTAAGTGTACAGAAATTTTGTTTAATTTTGTAAACTAGTGTAACACAAAATATTTTTATACATATACATTTAAAAAATTTATATATAAATCATTTTATAATAATACATTTAAATATCTAATAATATAATTACTGTCTGAGATCATATTTCTCAACAAAATATTTTAGCTCAGTTGGCTAATGCGTGCGCTACATTTCGGTTTTAGCACAGGTTTTAGGTGGTTGGGTAGGGTTCGAATTCCCAGCGGGTGTGATTTTTCAAAGAGTTTGAGCGGGCGATTATATTTATAACTCACTGCGCGTGAAATTGTGTGATAATAAACATAAATTAGGTGCAGTAAGCTTATATAAAATAATTTTTTTTGAAATTTGCGACATTTTACATAATTTTTGTTTTGGAAAGTTGCGTGCTAATCTCATTTTAAATCATCTACAGTGTACGTACTGCTGTGTATACAATGCGAAATCGGCAAAGTTACGCTTCACAGTAGTAAGGCTTACTATGCGAAATAGTAACTCTTACTCTCGCTGAATGTTGACGGTCACTAAGTGGTGCAGTGCATCCTACTAGATTTAAAATTGTTCACCGTGCTCCTTTGAAAAAGTCAGTTTAAATTACCTGATAGCGAAATAGTAATTTTAACAAAAAAAAACACCGACAAAAAGCTGCGCTTCAATTTAAGATAGTTATAGAGCTAATGGTGTAGAGAGTTCTTCTAACGATTCACTTTTTTCCGTGCATGAGAATTAAAAGAAAAACATTTATTTTTATTTTAATTCAATTTAGGTCTAAGCCGCCCGCCATTACTTTGAAGTTTTATAGAGTAGTTTAAATAACTGCGTAATGTGCAGTAAAATTTACATAAAGGAATAGAAATTGATACGTTCTTGAAAAAATATCAGTATTTTCGGAGCCTCCACGAAATCCTTAGGGATAAGTAATGGACATAACCTACAACATGTATATTATAGATATGTTTGTTTGGATATAATATACTGATGATTATATGGATTTTAAATTCTTATTTCAATATTTTAATTTATAAGTGCATGTTTCATTAAGCGACTGACTGTTGAAGCTTGCAATATTTAAAAATTTAACAAATCTTGTACCAATAAAAAGTTGAACATGAAATTGACAAAACGCTAATGGACAAAATGTTGTTACTGCCACACAATTTAGATTTCAATCCAATTTTTAAAACTGAAAACTTCAGGTTTGAAATTTAACTTTCAATATCTTTGAAATTTAAAAGCAATCAATTTTTTAATACCTACCTGTAAACTAATAACACGATATTGCTTAAAATTATAGTATACATGCTTTTACGAATATTGGTTTGGTTGAGGCAGTCCATTCTTTTGAGTTAAATACATCACACCTTATTTGTTAAATTATTTAAAACAAATAATATTTGTGGGTCTAAAAAAATTAGAAAAGTCGCCTTTTCTCCGGTACACTCCAAGCAACCCTTAATCAGGCTTTTAACTATAGAGCGCGCCCCTAAGATCCAAAAATGCTATCTGAGCGTATGTAGTGTTAATTGTAGGCCACCATGTAAGGATCTAATGTGAGCATGCGCAGCTATAAGTTCACTTAGGTGATGACGTGGTAATATAATGGGATGCTTTTCATCATAACTGATAGGGGCATACCGTAGTCTCCCTCCTAGTCGTAAGAGACCAGTAGAATTCAAAAATGGGAGGCGAATTTTTCGCAATTTCCCCATTTTTGCTCAAAGCCTTCATTTCAATTGAAAAGAAGTTGATTTGAGCAAATTTTACCCAAAAGTTTCCGGCTTGTTGGATTTCAAGCGTATTGAGCGAAGAATTTATAAAGCGAGGTTCAGGCTATGGGAATTTAGAGTGCTTATAAACAAAGACATCAATAAACCTCTTGCAATAAGCAGTCACACGGAGCAATTTCGGCCACGATGAAAATTTAAACACTAAATTAAATGGATCTTTTATCTCACTTAATACGTGATGACTTTTTTGTACTCGCGTTTTCAAATCTGTTAGCGTAGGAGACGCGTGGTGATAATCAGGCCATTTTGTAGAGTGTAACTTTAACCACGATGGACCTTGCCACCATAGTGGGTGCTTCAAAATTTTGTCTGGCGACAGTCCCCGCGTAGCGCAGTCAGCAGGATTATCCTTAGTCGAAATATATCGGCATTTGGCACAAGGGAAAAGCTCGTGAATCAGGGAAACTCTATTGGCGACAAAAGCTGGCCAATTTGAGGGATGCTTTCCAAGCGAAGCCAAAACAGTCACCGAATCGGTGTGACAAAGCGTGGGGACATTTTCAAGCAGCATGGTATCCATCAGAAATTTGAGTGTCTTAGCCAGTAAGGCTGCTCCACATAATCCTAATCGTGGAATTGACACGTATTTAAGAGGAGCCACTTTAGATTTAGCCATTAATAAGCTAACTTGAGCATTATTTAGATCTTCACTAAGAATTCTAAGATACACAGAAGCAGAGTAGGCCTGAAAAGAAGCATCAGAAAATCCATGAATCTCAAAATTTAAATTTGATTGCAGTTGGCCTGTCCACCTAGGAACCTTCAAAGATTCTAGTTTTTCCAAAGAATTATGATAGTCAGACCACTGATTGAGAAGGTCATTAGGCAACTTCTCATCCCAATCGAGCTTTCTTAGCCAAAGCTCTTGCATTAGTATCTTGCCACAACAATTACTGGAGTTAACCAACCCATTGGATCATATAACTTAGCTATAACAGAAAGTACAATCCGCTTAGTTGGAATGTCGACAGGCGAGGAAGTCACTTTAAAGAGAAACGCATCAGACTCAGGATCCCAAAATAAGCCTAAAACCTTAAGCAGAGCATCTCCAGCTAATGGAAACTCTATAGCCCTGTCATGTTTGCCAAAAGGACAAGCGTCCAATAATTCTGGATCATTAGATGCCCATTTTCGCAAGTAGAAACCACCGGCTACTAACAATTGAGATACTTGAACTCTCATTTCCTTAGCTTGTATTTTAGTATCAGCACCAAACAAAACATCATCGACGTAGATATTTTATTAAAGGATACTTTTAGCTAAAGGAAATTTATTTCCTTTGTCGTGAGATAATTGTTTAATAATTTTATTAGCCAAGTAAGGAGCGCAAGCAGTACCATAAGTGACAGTCAAAAGTCGATAGGCCACTATTTTTTTTGTAGGAGAGTACCATAAAATTCTTTGATAGTTGCAATTACGAGGATCCACTAAAATTTGTCTGAACATTTTTTCAATATCAGCCATGCAAACAAAACGAGGCGATCTCCAGTTCAAGATAATTGAGACTAAATCATTTAGAATCTTTGGACCAGTGTGCAAGTGCGAATTCAAAGAACTATTGTTCAAAGTTAAGCTTGACGTGTTAAATGCAACTCTTAGCCTTGTAGTAGAGCTGTTTTCTCTCAAAAATGGGTGGTGAGGTAAATACACATTCTGAGAGGAAGTATCTAGCTCCTCCTCTTTTACGAGTTCCATATGTCTTAATTTTTCATATTCAGATAAGAAATCCGAATATTCTTGGAACAATTTAGGTTTTTCAGATAATTGTCGTAGAGCCTTATCCAGAACAATTTTGGCCCTCAAAAAGGAGGCATCAATTTTGATGGGTGGCTCATTTTTGAATGGTAATCGTAGCAAGTACCGTCCATCGTTAGCGCGTTGTTGTTTCATGAAGAAATGTTCTTCACAAAGTCTTTCATCGTCTGTTAAAGGGTCTCTATTTGAAAGTTCTTCGAACTCCCAAAACTTGGTCAAGTCTTCATGCAAGACTTTTGAAGTCATACTCTCATGTACCGTTAGAGGGACGCTTTTCTCAATCTTATTTCCCATAAATGTACCCGACAATATCACCCTGTTGTAGGGCAGGTAATAAGCACGATCCATATTTATCCGCACCCAAAATCAAATCTTTTTGTTGGGAACCGAATGAGTTAGGATCAGCCAACTTCAATTCAGACAAATGAGTATCACTTTTCCAATCAGGCCTTTCAGGCGACGTGTATGAGGTAAGATGGAGCAATACTAAGGCTTTAATTAGGACTTTAGGACTGTGTTTTTCAGTAGGAAGCAAATTTAATCGTGCTAATTTCCTTGAAGAACCTATATTAATTCCACCAATACCATAAACTACGGCTTTAACCTTTTGGAAACTAGGATTCAAAATTTTCATCACCCTTTCTGAGATAAAACAAGATTCCGAACCGTGATCCAATAAAACTCTAAATTTATGAGTCTTCCCGTTATATGCTTGTAATGTAATGATTGCGTCGCTAGCAACGTTGAACTCGATATATTTGGATGATTATTTAAGAAATGGTATAAAAGATCATCGTTTTATTTATTATACAGTGAGACATGATTTGCTCTCGCCACCTGAGCTACGGTACTAGTATCGTTATCTGGTGGAGCGGAAGAGCCCGAAATTTCCAATTGAGAATGCAAAGCCGTAGTGTCAGTTGATGGCGTTGTGATAGATTCGAAGTTATTAACGTGTAACAAAGTGTTATGTTTCCTTCCACATTTACTACATTTTAATTTGCTTGTACAATTAAAGGGCCTATGACCAGGCGTGAAACAATTATAACAACCCTGGTGATGAGTAACTACTTCTTTACGACCTTCAACTTACAATGCTTTAAATTGACCACATTTAAACAATGGATGATTTTCCTTACATAGAAGGCATTTTGAAGTGGAAGATGCATTATGCCTCT
Source organism: Andricus coriarius (assembly GCA_932066315.1). Taxonomy (NCBI): domain Eukaryota; kingdom Metazoa; phylum Arthropoda; class Insecta; order Hymenoptera; family Cynipidae; genus Andricus; species Andricus coriarius. The sequence goes on from CAKNWT010321232.1 coordinate 15,870, forward strand.
GAAGTCCTGATTGCTTAGCAATTTTATTCTTATCTTGTGAACTCGGTTTAGCGTTAGTCTTTGAAGCTTGTATAGCTTCTAAAACGCGAATACGTTTTTATAAAAATGAATCAAGTTCCTTGTAAGAAGGATAATCAGATTCGGAACCAATTTGCATCTCCCATTCCTTTAAAGATTGAATACCCAATTTATTGGTCGTTAAATATACTAGGAAATCACTCCAAGAATCAATTGGTCGATGTACATTTTTTAGAGCCGCCAGAGACTATTTTGTAGTGTCGCGTAATTTTTTTAGATCCGCTAGAACATTATTAGATACATTTGGGGGAGACTAATAAATTCCTTTAAATGAGTTGTAATGAGAGCTCTCTTATTATCATACCTAGCCCTTAATGACTCCCAAGTGGAAACAAAATTAGCTTCAGTTATTATTACATGTTTAAAAAGTTGTTCAGCTTCACCTTTTAAAGAAGACTTCAAATAGTGTAATCTTGTTACATTTTATAAGGAATCATTTTGAATAATTAGCGCATCAAACATGTCTCGCAAATTTTCCCAATCCTTATAATCCCCAGAAAATACAGGCAAATTAATCTGCGGAAGTTTAATCGGTAAAGAATCATGTCGAGCAATTAGCGATTGATTCGTGTTATCAGACGTGCCAGACACTGGAGTGACCAAATCTAATTGATTGATCAAAAAATCATGAGCACTTAAATAAGCATCTTCAACTTGCAATATTTTATTTTTAGTGAAATAATCACGACTTTCGCGTTCCGCTGTGGTCGCCGTTGCCTTAATGTGTAAATGTAACTTTTCACATTTTTCCCATCTTTGATCAAGGATTTCAATTCTTGATTTTACAATGGCTGATATAATGTTAGACTTGCCTAGTTTCTTAAAATTAGTTTCAGTCCTCAAAATTCCCTGACAGACTTCTGTTAACTCCGAGAGTAAAGGCTCCATTTTTTTGAAGAGTTATTTAAAGAAATATAATTCAAGAAAATAGATTATTATTAATTTTACGAGCCGCAATAATAGTACACAAATTGTGAAATCTCAATTTTGAGAAATAGAATCGAGTGTGCGAAAAAATCACATAATCTTTCATTCAAATACGAGGATCCATAGATCTTAGTAGTTATTGACCAAATCATAAAATTAGTTAACCTAGAGAATAATTTAAAAATAATCCAAAGTTATCTTACCAGTAGCGTAGAGAGCTATAATATAAACAGGATTGTCTTAACACATGAGTCCTTACATTAGTAAGAGAAAAACATCTTTAAAAGTGTTGACAATCTCCAGCTGGTGAAGTCATTATTTCTTCACTTGAGTAGAAGAAGCAGTACGGTCGATTGATCCTACGAGGACTCTATTGGATGAAGTGAGCACTCAAAACATGCTGAGAGACAGTGTTATCTTAATAATAGCGGGGGAATTTCGCCTGTTGTAATGATACTTTCGTGGATGACGTAAAGTCCACACAATGATAAATTTTGCACGTACGTGCTTTTCACAGTTGATTGTCACCAAACAAACAAAATTTAGTTTTCCATAATTAAAAACGAATGCACAAGTCTAACCGCAGCGACTTAATTTGAGTTTTATATAAAACTCAGTTGCTTCAATTTTAATTAGGCAAATAAAATTGAGCGTGAACCGTGCGAACACTTTCGTCGAACGTTACACTAGGCAACACCATAATGGCGATCGCCATTTCAATTTCCACAACAGTCTTTTGTCAACTAATTCACTTTTTATATTGTTAATAAAGTTATTTCATGACTATGCGGCTCGAAGTACCATGTATAATTTTGTGTAATGTTTTTAAATTGTAAATTAAAAAAGATCATGTTCGCCAGATGCAGGAAAAGTCAATGAAAAACACATAACTTAAAGTTATTAATTAGCGAACGATCCGTCGCGGTTCACAACTTTTAGCACACTGGTTCTAATTCAGGGGCGAGTCGGAGAGGTCACACGCACACTAACTTCAACAGAGAATAAAACAGACACCAGTGTAATGCTTACCGCTTTCGACATTTATTCTGAATTTGCTGATTTTCCGAACACTCATTGTCCCTCGTAGAGTTCTCTAGAAAAAATACACGGTTTGAAATGTCTGCAGTGGTGTATAAACTAAAACTAGATTATAAACAGCAAAAATGCAATATACGTAGACACATTTTGGACTTATGCAAGGAAAGAGGGACCCCAAAATAAGGCGAAAATCCGCCCCTCTTTTGCGCCCAACGTAGTTTTTGAAGAAAAGAACATAAATTGACGCAACAAAACTCAAAACAATCGTTAACGCATCCTGTAACCGGGTTTTTTCATTAGATCACCCTTCCAACCCCTGTTAACACTGGAAAATTGAAAAAATACCCCTAATTGGGAGTGAAAAGTATTCATACATAAGAACGTGATTGGCATAGCTTTTAACTATGTTTCTTTATGCAGGTACGATCGCGTTGGTATATTAACGTATAGTCTCTGCCTCCATTTTTCTTACATAGCACCATTTCAACCCCTAAAAACCCGAAAACTACCCATATAAGGGGGTGGAAAATACGTCATAAACAAGAATGTGTAAAAAATTATTTTGAATTATTTTTTCCCCCATAGATAGAATCATTTAGTGCAAATGTATAATAACTACGTTAATTCTACTTACTTCGCACCAATTCAACATATGAAAACCGAAAAACTAACCCTATTGGGGGGTAGAAAGTACTTCATGACCAAGAACGAGGATAGTTTTTTTTTCTTCTATAGATATGGTCAGGCTAGTGTCAATGTATAATGTAGGGGGTGGAATGTACACCGGTACTATAAAAGTTGGTAGAATAGTTTTCAATAGTTTTTCATCAAACAGTGACGCTTCGAATCTTGAAAATCGAAAAACTACCCCTGTAAGGAAGTTGAAAATACGTCATTAGAAAGAATGTGTATAAAATATTTTTGAATTTTATTTTTCCCAATATATAAAAGTAATTAATGGCAATATATAAGAACTACGTTAATTTGACTTACTTAGCACCATTTCAACCGATAAAAACCGAAAAACTACCCCTATCAGGGGATAGAAAGTACTTCATGAGCAAGAAAGTGAATTCAATATTTTTTAAGTATTTTTTTCTATAGATATGGTCACGCTAGTGTCAATGTGTTTGTGTGTGACAATTAGTCTGCCTTCAGGGCTGTGTTTGGTCCGCGGGAACTATTTTACGTCACTCCTACCCTACGTTCGTAAATGAACGTGAGGGCTTTCCCCTATCCGCCGCCTGGGGATGCGCTGCGGCGGGGTTTCTTCCCCGCCATCATGGATAGTTAAGAAGGTTCGTAGCGTGTGTGCGTGTGTGTATGCGTGCGTACGTTGGTATGTGTATGATGTAGGTCTGTGTTTGGATGTGCCTGAATGTGCAGGTGCGAGTGTGTGTGTGTGCCCCTCGTACGTGTAGTTGTTCGATTTTCAAGAGTCGAAGCGTCACCGTTTGATGAAAAACTATTAAAAACTATTTTACCTACTTTTATAGTACCAGTGCACATTCCACTCCCTGATAGGGGTAGTTTTCGAGTTTTTAGGAGTTAAAACGGTGCTAAGTAAGAATAATCAACGAAGTTATTATACATTGGCACTAGCGTGACCATTAGGGTGGTCCGAAAATGCATTGAAGAATTTTGTTTCACCCTAGAGGGCAAGCCC
>CAKNWT010321233.1:0-13215 GCA_932066315.1 Andricus coriarius
ACGATTCTTATTTGGACATAGTGATTATAGTCTTTTAATCAATAAAATAATTTAAATAATTTCACAATTGTGATTAATTTGTGAAAAATAGTCCTAATTTGCTTAAATTTGAATAAAGGAAGCGAAAAATAAAGACATAACCCCAAAAAAAGTCATGCTTGATTCCAATATTTGAGACTGTTGCTTTGGCTTAAAATAAGTTTTATCATTTATTTATCTTTTCAAATTTCTGAAGGATTTCAGTGCTTGATCATTTTAAAAAAACTCTCCACTCTTCCGGTTAAAGTGATTTACATGAAACGGGAACAATATTTCTGGAAGAAGACCAGGGCTGGGTACGCAAAATACTCGGAAGTATTTTACGTACTTTACATATTAGACGTGACCGCGTGACAAGATTTTTAATTCCAGTATAGATAAACATTTATATATTGGTTTCCAGATTTTCCGCAATTATTGAGAATAAAATACATTTTTGTACAGTTTCAAGATTTGTAATGACATTTTTTTTAAATGGTACAAAATGATATCTTTGGCATATCCCTATAGGATATCTCGGATATATCATTCTGAAACGGATATTAATTAAAATATTTAGAATTCGTGAAAACATAAAGATTCACAAATATCCGTTTGAAAAAAAAACCGCTTTATACAAATCACGAATATTCGGCTTCTATCAAATTCTATATCAGTATAATTACAACAAAAAATTATTACCGAAAATTATTTTCATAATCAATAACAGCCCACTTACAATAAAAAACAAGCCACTTTATGAAAAATTAAAACCTGGCTAATATTGTATCTGCATCTAATATTGTTAAATGATGAGTTATTTTAATGATACGATTGAATATAAATATAATTATAGCACTAGATGTATATCTAGAATATACTGAATTATAGAACTAATAGGGATCTCTTGATGACATCCTTGGCATATAAAACTGGAAATTAATGGGATATCCCCAGGATATTCTGAGATATCCTTGGGACATTCCAGGGATATCGAGATTTCCGCCCTGTACGATATTATTCGTAATATCCCTATGGATATCTCCTCTGGGATATCCCTATAAAATTTGTATTAAATAAAAAATTGCATTTTAAGCAAACATTTTAAAAAGTAATTTAAGTTATATAAATCATTATCATCGAGTCAGAAAAGATATAAACATTATAAAAAAAGTAGAGTTGTCTTTTAAAAATGGTACAAAAATTTCAGTACGAATACATTGAGACCCTTTTTCCAGGCTTAGCTATTCGTACCAGCAGAATACGGCTTTTGGTACTAAAATTTCGATATGCGTAGACATGGCCTTTAAGACTTTTTAATATCCTGTGATCAACTCGATATGAAAAAACAATTAATTTTAAAAAGTTCAGTGTTCGTCACGCAAGTTACGTGTTTTACGTATAACTCAGTCAGGGCTAGGAAGCCCTGACGAACACGGAACGACTCTAGTGGACTCTAGTGTTTTTCACGTTCACGGCGGGTTGCCGGCTGCCATCTTGGACCTCGCTAGATTGAGAAGCCGGCCGCCCGAAAAAATCTCGAGTTTCACGCGTTCGCGTGGCTCCAGGTGCCCTTTAGGCTAGTTTCGTGAGTGTGTGACAAAGTTTGGTTAATCGGCGGGATTAAACTGTTCAAGATTCGGGCCCGGAATGCTTTAGGTGAGCCCAAAACGCAACCATATCAAGACTCCAATCGTGCTGGCGTGTGATTTTTCTTTATCGTGTGTGTGCGCGTATTCTCATGCGTGTGTACATATGTTCTATACTTTGAATATTAATTTTTGCCCTTGTTAAAAAGTACGATTTGCAATCGAAACCCGATTCCTGGCTGTCTCCTTGCCCAGACACGAGGCGATGTAACGCGCAATTTCCAGAGCCACTGCCCGTCTCGGAGCTCGTAATTGAGCGAACCACGAGAATCCTTAACTAATTACGAAATGCAAAAGTGCTACGTCCTTCGATGCAATCCGCTCTGCAAAACTCCCTATCACCCTGGGACATAGGTTTCTCAGCAGTTTTAACCTGTACGCGAGTCTTATTTCTCTCTTTCACTCGACTCCTAACCTTAATTTTGCTACTGGTCCGCCCACAGCGCTGACCCTGTTCAAATTCAGTACCCTTTGCACTCAGCGCGTCTCTCCACGAGGCAGTCTTTGTTTACTTGTACTTTTTTATTTCCCCCTAAAAGCAAGTAATCCCGACACTTTTGCATTTGCATTTTTTTGTATTTAGAATATCGAGGAAATTACAGTCTCCGAGCTTCTGCTGGGTGTAGAGGATAGGCGAGCCTAATCCGTTTTTTGCTTAGGCTAGTTTCTTATTTTAACTTGATTTTAGTATAAACTAAGAATGACGAATTTTGCATGATTTTTTTAATAACCTTTACGTCATTAGACATGTGCACTCGATTTTGCAAGAGAATTATTATGATGTTTCCAGGAAGTAGTGCAGAGAAATTTGACTCTATTTTTAGGTATGGTAGAACTATGCTCCGAAATCTGATTTTATTTCATATTTTGATGATTTTAGAGTTATATCAGATAATTTTTTTTAAATGTGTGTGCAATTAATAATTGTCAGGTATTTTTGTTCACTTTAGTGGTGAGGGACGAAATTTTGATGAATTTAATTTAAAGAAACACAAGAAATAGATGTAAAAATGTAACTTTATGAAGCTTTTAGTGAATAATTTGAATTTTCAAGCGAATAGCTTTTATTGTGAAGTTACGTTCTACAGAATTTTCTATATTTAAGGTAAATGTTCCAGCAGTAATCGCAATGTTCCTAATAATCGTTAAACTTGGTTATAATTCGAGTATATTATTAAAAAATATGGTAAAAGTAACATTTAATGATGAAATTGATTTATTTATAGCATTTTGTAGTATCAAATGTTATTTAAATTTATTCAAATTAAAAAAAAAAAGCAAGGAATGATTGTCACGATTACTGCTGCATTCCTTTTTTACTGTCAGTACTGTACTCGGAAATTTGATTTAGGTGCCTGTAGTCTATCAAATTTTCCAAAAAAAAATTAAGTAAAATCACTCAAATATATGTAGGAGAAGAATTTTATGGATATTACATGTTTACGTTTTTTTGCGGTAGCTTATATATATATATATTTTTTTTTAATTCTCTAGATAATTTAACGATTTTGTCTTCATAAATTGCAGAATAGTTGTTATTTTTTATATTGCGAGTTGGAGTTTAGTTAATATTTTGCTGGTTTCCTTTTTAATGAGTTAGAATTATAATTACATTCTCCATATCAGCCAGTGAGTCACTCATTCCACTTTAGGTCACTTTTTTTTACTTTCTCCTTTTTCTTTGATCTTTTTCTACATTTTATACACGTGCAAATAATTAAAATCCTTAACATGTACAAATTTAAATTCCAAGCTCTGCAGATTGGAAAATATCAAAATTTCTTTCTGAGTTTTAGGTTTATTTAAGTTTTTTTATTGCATATTTTATGTTTACAGATTTTTATAAAAATAAAATCATTTAGGATGTTTGCTGGTATTTTACGGATAATTTAGTTGATTTATTATTCGGAGATTGATATAATAAATTAAATTATCTTTGTTTTTATTTGCTGCGTCATGTCCAATCGATTTGTTTTTTCTCTTCAATCATTTTAAAAATAATTAAGAGTCTTTAGTTGAATTCCGGAATATTTAGAAAATGTTCCAAGCCCCAAACACCCAAATGAAAGAAAACGAGACTTTAGAGTAGAAAAATCCTATTAATCCTGGAATGAATGAGAGTGTGAAAAGACATCTTCATTGTATTTAAATCATTTGTATCATTATTACTAAATGGCATCATTTCAATTAGTTTTTCCAAAAGTATTTTTCATTATTTCATATTGAAACTTTATAAATCAAACTATTTGAAAGTTGCAACTTGAAGTTAAAAATCTTCTTTATCAACTATAATGATGAAATATTGTCTATATACTCAAATCCCCACCGAGTCTGCGGTTTTATTTTTCTCAATATGACTCATCTTTCTAATTCTTAAAACGCAACTGACTCACTTGCAAATTATTGAACTTACTGTCTTGAAAATTGATACAAAAGAAGCAATGAAATGTTTTTCTATTTGCCTAGGTTTATTGCTGCACTCATATGTTGGTAGTTGGGTGAGCAGAGGAGACAAAGTAGTTACTGGACGTACATTTTCATTAGGTAATCGAGACATTGAGGTGGCCAGTGGTGGAAACAACGCAAGCAAAATCAACAATCTTCTCGAGAGGATGGCGCTTCCAAGTAGAGCAAGGGTTTATACAGATGTTAATTCACACAAATCCAGAGATTACTGGGATTACGAGTCGTATGTTGTCGACTGGGGGTGAGGCAATTTCCTTTTCAATCAAATAAGACATACATCTAATTCCATTACGAAATGTAAAACAACATTTGTTTTTCTTACAGACAACAGGACGATTACCAGCTAGTGAGAAAACTGGGACGTGGAAAATATAGTGAAGTCTTCGAGGCTATTAATATCACAAATAACGAAAAATGTGTTGTCAAAATATTAAAGGTAACTCATCTTGATAAATTTATTGAATGATTGGAAAGAGAATAAACCATATGGTCTTGCCAATTGCAAATTGAAAGTATATTTAGTTTGTAAGCTACTTTAGATGCGGGCAAGGTCTAATACCCGATGAATTAATTTGCAGCCGGTTAAAAAGAAGAAGATCAAGAGGGAGATTAAAATCTTAGAAAATCTTAGAGGTGGGACCAACATAATTACTCTCCAAGCAGTTGTTAAAGACCCAGTATCAAGGACACCAGCATTGATATTCGAACATGTCAACAACACAGATTTTAAGCAGCTCTATCAGACGCTGACAGACTACGACATAAGATACTACCTCTACGAATTATTAAAGGCAGGTTTCAATCTTTTTTTCAAATGTAGAAGCCACCAAAAAGATATGCATTGTCCATTTTCCGATTGCATTTTTTTGTCTTTCTACTAAAAGTTTTTTTCAATTTCCAGGCATTGGACTATTGCCACAGTATGGGCATAATGCATAGGGACGTGAAGCCGCACAACGTGATGATAGATCACGAAAATCGAAAACTGCGGTTAATCGATTGGGGTCTCGCGGAATTTTACCATCCAGGACAGGAGTACAACGTTCGAGTTGCTTCGCGTTACTTTAAAGGGCCAGAACTTTTAGTAGATTATCAGGTTCGTTCATCCTGCATCAGCTTCAAGTAGATTTTGTGTACTAGTTAAATTTTGAATTGAGCATTGAAGGTAAACGGTTTTTCTTTAAGATGTACGATTATTCACTGGATATGTGGTCACTGGGTTGTATGCTTGCGAGTATGATCTTCAGGAAAGAGCCCTTCTTCCATGGACACGATAACTACGATCAGTTAGTGAGGATCGCCAAAGTTCTCGGCACGGAAGAGCTATTCGAGTATCTTGACAAATACCATATCGAACTCGATCCACGCTTCAACGACATACTCGGTCGGCATTCGCGCAAGCGTTGGGAGCGTTTTGTACACTCAGAAAATCAGCATCTGGTTTCCCCCGAAAGCCTCGACTTTCTAGATAAGCTCCTTCGCTACGATCACTACGAGAGACTCACCGCGCGTGAAGCTATGGAACATCCCTATTTTTGTAAGTACAATGAATTTTTCTGTTTAGCGATGAAAGCGCCAGTAGTTTGGAACTATTGGGTAGCAGTTCGTCACATGAGAGTTAAGACACGCCATGTCGACTGACTGAGAAAATGAGGTTCAATGTTTTAATAATATTAATCACTAATTAAGTGTTGAGAAATATCAAATTTATTATAGAACTTGTAACTCGTATACAAAAAAGAACGCACTCAAATACATTTTGGTGTAATGACCAATTTAATTTAGCAGAAATCAAAGAGCTATTTTGTACATGTAACAATATGCAGGCCTCACAGACCAGTCCCTATACCCCCTATTGTACCCTATATTCATTTAAGGTCCCTAAAGTACCCTATTTTCAAGATTTGGTCCCTATGGTACCCTATTTGCAGCCCATAATGGAACTTAAACAGCTTTTTTTCGCCGATCAGTTTTTAGTCACTTTTTTTAACTCATGGGTAATAATTATTAGTATTTTTTCAGGATTGAATTCAAATTCTTTGATATTTTTTTGAATAAGAATTGAAATTAATATAATATCTTTTATCCCAATACTTTAATTTTTACATATAAATGTTCAATTCAATTACTATTAAATTCAGGTCTATACCTATTTCTGAATGTTCTTGAATTCTTTTGAAATATTTCAGGGTATTTTTAAAGATTTCGATAAATATTTTAACAGATTTCAATCATTTGAAGGGATTTTTAAGGCTAGTGCGTTTTTAAAACTTTTAAGGCATTTTCAAGAGTTTTTAATTTTAAATATTTCAGGATATTTCAAAAGATGCCAAGGAATTTTGTATTAATTTCATTAAGGTTTGAGCGATTTTATAACATTTTAGTGGATTTTAAAGAATTTATTCGCGAGAAGTGACGTATATTTCGTAGGGTTTTAAAGCTTTGAAGTGATTTCGATTTCATCCTGAATTCTTATTAATTGATCCTAAATTCTCTGGAATTCTCTTGAATTTTATAAATTCACTTGAATTTTTTTAATTTATTTGAATTCTTCTAAATTAACTCAATTCTACTTAATTTAAAGGATTTTTTCGCATTTTAAAAAGTTCTTATTTAATTGATTCTGATGATCAGTTGATAAAATGATCAAAGGATTTGTAATATTTCAAAGTATCTTTTCAAATTCCTTGGCATTTTCAAGATCGTTTAAAAATTTCAAAAGATTTTAAATGGATTTTAATAATTTAATGTGATTTCAAAGGATTTTAAATATTTGAGGGTATGCTGTAAAAGATTCCAAGGCCTTAAAGCTTTGAAAGGTTTCGAAGTATTTAAAAAGAATTGAAATATTTAAGGGTATTTTTGAAAGATTCCAAGGCATTTCCAAGAGATTTGAACAATTTCAAGGTATATCCAAGGGTTGTAATAATATTAAGGGTTTTAAAAAAATTTGCAAGCGGTTTTTAAGAATTTCCTAGAATTTCGGAAGATATGGAAGGATTTCACAGGACCTGTAATGTTATAATCTATTTTAAAATATTACAAGGAATTTTATAAGGTTTCCGAGGATTTCAATGATTTTATGGGGGTTTAAGGTATTTTAATAAATTTTCCAGGATTTCTGGAAATATCGATGATATTTTAATGGATTTCAAAGAATTTATTCGCAAGAAATAAGGGATTTCGTAGAGTTTCAAAGATTTCAAGAGATTTTCAAATATTTTTTGTAATTTATTTGGAACTCGACCTGAATTCTTATTAATTGATACTGAATTTGTTTAAATCCTTTTGAATTCTTCATAATTCATCTTGAAGTCTTTAAAACTTACCTTAAATTCTTGGGCATTTAATCAAATTATTTTAAATTCTCTTTACTTTTTTTAAACTCATTTCAAATTTACTAAATTCAATGAATTTTTTCATATTTTTGAATTGTTTTGAATTCGCTTGATTGTTTTTTAAATTCAGTTTGATTTTTCATGAAATCGATCGAATTCTTCTTATTTCACTCAAATTCCTCTAAATTCACTCAAATTTTATTGTAATCAATGGAATATTTTCAATTAAAACATTATTTTTTAATTGATTTTAATTCTTTTGAATTTAACTTATATTTTTTGTAGTCATTAGTCACTTCCCTGGCTAGAAACTAGTAGGGTTTCAAAGATTCGAAGAGATTTGAATTTTTTAATTCACCCTGAGATCTTTTAAATTCTTTGGAATTCTCTTGAATTTTTTTACATGCACTCAATTGTATAATTCAATGGATTTTTTGAAATTTTTAAAACTTTATTTTATTGATCCTACATTCTTTTGACCCCATCGTGAAATTTCATGAATTCAATCGAATTCTTCTCGTTTACCTTAAATTCCTCTAAATTCATTCAAATTTTACGGTAATCAATGGATTTTTTTTTTTTTTTTTTTTTTATACAAATTTTTGTATTAATTCATTTTAATTCTTTGGAATTTAAATTGAAATATTTTTAAGTCTTATGAATTTATCCTGAATTTGTTACCCTTTGATCGTGAAAAAGTACCCTATGAGCGTGACAAAAAGTGTCCTTTGGTCCCTATATTTTATCTCATAGGGACTGTGAAGCCTGAATATGGACTTAATAAAATTCACCTTTTTAGAGTTAGAATGTGCCGTGTCCAATAACAGGGTGTCTACTTTGCGGGAATTTAAGGAAATACGGGAATTGTCCTTTATCTTATCTTTAATGCGAGAAGTGCATTTAATTTCCTTACAGTTTTTTATTGTCACTGTGAGCTACTTGCGCTACTTTTTTCTTACTTGAAATTGAAATTCTTAAAAATGATCAAAAAATTAAAATATATATATATATATATTAAATAAAATGTATTATTACAATCCAGCTAATTACGCATATCGCAACCTACTATGCATTGTATGTATGCTTCTATCGTAAGAGGGACCTTATATTTATAAGCGGGAAAAATTCGGGAATCGTCTGAGAATTTCGTGGGCAAAATTTAGTAGAGACATTGAATACACTTTTAAATTTAAGTATTTATAAATCAAATTTGTATTGAAAAGTAACCAAGCATGATTTTCTGTACGCTCTATTTTATTAAATACTTGAGTAATAGAAATTATTGAACTTCTAGAAATATTAAAAACCCTACTTTGAAGTTATTTTAGAATTTTATGATGTTTTCAAATTGTTACTTAAGAAGGAACATGCGCAATTTTGAGATCATAATAATATCTGGGGAAAAAGTTATAAATACGTTCTTATAAAATAAGGGAATCACATTAAAATTTTTTGGAAAATGTGAATTTTAAAAGGTCTGAAGAGAATCAACAAATTTCCTTAAGACTTCTGGAAAAATGTATGATTTTTTATTTTTTTTAAATTAATTTTGAGAGAATATTTAAAAGCAATTCAAAAAATTCCCAAAAATGTTACAAAAAATAAGAATCCAGAATATTTTAAGGCAATTTTTTTAATTGTGCAAAATTAAACAAAATGTACCATTTTAAAAGATATTTAGAAGGGTTTAGAAATTTATTCGAAATTTGTTTCAAAATTTTAGGATTAATTCGAGTCTGTTTGAACGATGTTTGAAAATTCTACTCTTGGTATAAAATTCAACTTTTCGGTTAAAAATGCAAGTGTTCGGTCGAAATTAATTTCTTTCGTTGAGGATTCAATTATTTTGTTGAAAATTCGTCTTTTCTGGTTGAATTCAACGGTGATTTGTTAAAAATTGATTTTTTTTGTTGTTAAAAGTTCGTTGTTTTTTCTTTTGTTTGAAATTTTTTTTTCATTGAACATTCATGTTTGAAAAGTCATCTTTATGGTAGAAAATTCAATTGGATAAAGATGATTTTTTATTGTTGTTAAAAATTCATATTTTCGGATTGAAAATGTAACTGTTTGGTTAAAAATGTAACTATTTTGTTGAAAATTTGTCTTTTTTAGTAAAAATTTCATCTTTTTGGTATAAAATGCAACTGGTTGAAAAATAATCATCTTTGGTTGAAGATTCAAATATTTTGTTGAAAATTCGTCTTTTTCAAAAATAATTTAAAATTTGAAAAGATTGCAAAAAATTGTAAGCAAAATGTGGATTATTGAAGAATCCGAAACAAAATTTATAAGCTTCTTAAGAATTTATAAGCATCTTAAGAATTTCGAAACGTTTCAAGAGAATAAAAAAGTTTACTTAAGAGTCATGGGAAAATTTCATGATTTTTTTATTTAGAAAAATGAATTCTAAGACAAAATTGAAAAATATTTCAAAACCTTTGAAATGATTTCCTAATATTTTGGAAAGGACTATACAAGATTTTAAAATAAATTTTTTTTATTTTGCACGATTATACAAATTTAGCAAAAAATCGAGTAAATGTAGGAGATATTTAGGAGTTTTGAAAAGATTCAAAAATAATTTTAAACCTGTAACGGTTTAACATTTTTTTAAACTAAATGTAGATTTTTGAAGATTTCTAACAAAAAATTAAGATATAGTTTTTAATTTCTTTGGTATTAGCGTTGATTGTTCAAGAGTTGTAACCAAAAAAAAAACGATTATTTATATTATTCATTTTAATACTAACAAGGAGAGGACGCGAGATGGGAATCGCCGATTCGACTGGGACTTTGCAGGATGAAAGTACATCAAAATCCATTTGGGGCGTATTTTTTCTTTCGATCTAATGGGCCTTAGTTTTCGAGATATCGAGGTTTGAGTATTTGCGCTCCAGCGCTCGACTCGCCACTGCAGAGCGGGGATCCGGGCTTGGCGGCCTTGGGCGCTTATATTACTCACAGTCCGACACTAATACTGTGATGAACGAAAAGTCCACAGGGTTTCTATATCATCGGATATCATTCCTATAGTGTTTTTTCACGTAGATTGCGAATCTTAAAATAAAAATAATCCATCACGTCAAATTTTTGAAAAAAACGGGGTCAGAAAGTAACAACAAAAAATCGTGTTTGTCGCTTTTTGGAAAAGTTGTTAAACACTATAGTCCAGCGGATGCTGACTATTTTTCAAGTGAATCATGCAAACAATTTTGAAAAAACCTTTAAGAATAAAATTATTCACCTGAAAAGATCCACGAGTTTTCTTCAGATCATTTTTAAATAGGATGCATATTTTCTTTAATTGTGAGCGAAAAAATTTAAATGTAAAAATTATGCGAAAATGTCCGTACAGTGGGCCACTTTTTCATAATAATAAAATAATGTCCCAGAAAAAACTATAGTAATATTTTCAGTTTTAAAAAGCATTTAAAAAATGCCTCTGTTTGTGACAGGAAATACATAATTGTTCACGTTATCTGCTGGGCTACTAATGACAACGCAAAATATTTTACAAGACACCTAAAATAACAGCTTAAAGATTAATCTATCAACTATTCTAATAGAAAATAACGAGCTACGACTCTTTTTTAGACATGATATCTGGATTTCCAGTGTCATCAATAGACTAATATTTTGTACACATGTGAGTTTCGGCCCTGCGTATAGTGCATATAGGACGCATTTCGCGGAAAGCATCATACGGAGAAATTTTCGAGTATCGGTATTCCGAGAAAATGACAATGCCACTACTGCAGCACTTACGAAAAGTTAAAAAATTTCAAATAAATAATGTGAAAGAATTTTTTTGGACTTATCAACAGTTTCCCAATTTTTTCTTTGCAAAATAGAATATAGACTTGAATTTTTACTTTTATTGAATATAATTTGTAAATATATTATATCATAACAAATAATTTTATTAAAAGTCATTAGATAACAAATTAAATAAAGTATTTTCAACAAAGATTAGATTCTGGATAAACATTTGTCTTAAAGGTCATTGGTAATTAAATTTATATTATTCATTTTCTTCTTTCCTAGAGCATTTAGGATCACACACGGAGAAAATCGAGATAATGGATTTAGTGTACCTAGGCACAATTAAAAAACTTACATGAAGTGTATATTGATCATCTTAATCCATGTTAGTGAACTGAAATAAGGTGAAATTTATGAAGAAGTTACATGATTTCCTTAAAAAAAAACATGCATCAACTTTTCGTAAAAATTTATGTAAAAAAGAAATTTGAATAATAATATAGAAAAATATGTATAATGTATAATATAATAAAAAATCATAGATATTTTTGAGATGAACAATTTGGGTTCTTATCATTTTTCCGTATATTGCATAGTTTGAACGGAAAATATAATTATATATTTTTAATAACATGCGGATGTTGCTCGCCTTCAAAATGTTTTTGAGGTTTTGTATACCTAAAAAAATATAGAATTGCTTGTGACATAACTTGTATGATTCACTTGAATAATAGTCAGTATCCGCTGGACTGTAGTGTTTAACAACTTTTCCAAAAAGCGACAAACATGATTTTTTGTTGTTACTTTCTGACCCCGTTTTTTTCAAAAATTTGACGTGATGGATTATTTTTGTTTTAAGATTCGCAATCTACGTGAAAAAGCACTATAGGAATGATATCTGATGATATAGAAACCCTGTGGACTTTTCGTTCATCACAGTATTAGTGTCGGCCTGTGAGTAAACGCCCAAGGCCGCCAAGCCCGGGTTCCCGCTCTGCAGTGGCGAGTCGAGCGCTCGAGCGCAAATACTCAAATCTCGATATCTCGAAAACTAAGGCCCATTAGATCGAAAGAAAAAATACGCCCCTAATGGATTTTGATGTACTTTCATCCTGCAAAGTCCCAGTCGAATCGGCGATTCCCATCTCGCGTCCTCTCCTTGTAAAAGAAAAATTAGAGGATATTTTGTTTCATCTACGAAAATTAATTTGATGTGATATTTTCCAGACGTTGCTGGACATCCAGATAATACAGACGAAATACTATTTGAGGGAGGATTGGCGGCAGTTTCACTAGGAGCAGTAGCAGCATCAATGCATCTCAGACATAAACGCAAAGACAGAGATGATCTAGAAGCTCTCGGGCCTTATAGACATCCATATTATAATAAATATCCTTATCTATATCCCAAATGAAACGAAAGTACAATGTATAACTTTTATGTCCGACAATAATTCATATCCTGTTTTTAAAGTCAAATTTGAAACCGAAGCCAATGCTGTAATATATCCGAAATATAAATCAATTGTATACTAAAAATTGAATTTTATTTTTGTTTCGATCTATTTATGGATTTACTATATCACCTACTGCAATATATATACGTATGTTTTTCTTTAAAACCACGAAGGAATTCCTTCGTGTTTAAAACATAAATTCAAAACTGTTGAGAATGTCAATATTCGTTAAATATCGAAATTTGAATTGATTAAAACAATTATCTTTAAACATGCTTATACGACTATTTTCAGCTTCGGAGACAAATTTTAATTTTTTGTCATATTTCTGGTCTCTTTACTAATACTTTAAGAAGACACTGTACCGGCAAAAAAATTGCTATACATTCGGTGAAAACAGCTTTGTTACATTCTTATCATTTTTTTGATAGAAATTATTTTCATTATATTATAGATTATATTATATACATTAGATCGAGGAGTCCGGTTGGATAGGGGAACGGACATACACGCGACGCGAGATCA
>CAKNWT010321241.1:5147-21281 GCA_932066315.1 Andricus coriarius
AAAAATAATTTCTAATTTTATGGTCCGGATGAATTCCAGATAGGTGCGGACTAATTTGAGGTTCCGACTTTTCTTGCGGATACAATCCGGAGGAAATCGGACGAATTTCGGATTCCGCTTTACAAAAAATAAATTATTTTCACTCAACGGGTGAATTCCAGAAAGGTGCGGACTAGTTTCAGGTTCCGATTATTCTTGCGGATATGATCCGGAGGAAATCGGACGAATTTCGGATTCCACTTTACAAAAAATAAATTATTTTCACTCAAAGGGTGAATTTCAGATAGGTGCGGACTAATTTCAGGTTCCGATTATTCTTGAGGATATGATCCGGAGGAAATCGGATGAATTTCAGATTCCACTTTACAAAAAATAAATGATTTTCACTCAACGGGTGAATTCCAGATAGGTGCGGACTAATTTCAGGTTCCGATTATTCTTCCGGATATGATCCGGAGGAAATCGGACGAATTTCGGATTCCGCTTTACAAAAAATAAATTATTTTCACTCAACGGGTGAATTCCAGAGAGGTAGGGACTAATTTCAGGTTCCGATTATTCTTGCGGATATGATCTGGAGGAAATCGGACGAATTTCGGATTCCACTTTACAAAAAATAAATTAACTTTACTCAACGGATAAAATCCAGATAGGTGCGGACTAATTTCAGGTTACGACTTTTCTTGCGAATACGATCCGGAGGAAATCGGACGAATTTCGGATTCCACTTTACAAATAATAAATATATTTCCACCAGCGAATGAATTCCAGATAAGTGCGGACTAATTTCACGTTCCGATCTTTCTTGTGGATGCGATCCGGAGGAAAACAGACCAAAATCGGATTCCACTTTACAAAAAATGAATTATTTTTACTCAACAGATGAATTCCAGATAAGTGCGGACTTATTTCAGATTACAATTTTTCTTGTGGATACGATCCGGAGGAAACCGGGCGAATTTCGAATTCCACTTTAAGAAAAATAATTTCTAATTTTATGGTCCGGATGAATTCCAGATAGGTGCAGACTTATTTCAGGTTCCGATTTTCTTGCGGATACGATCCAGAGGAAAACGGACCAAAATAGGACTCCACTTTACGAAAAATAATTTCTGATTTTATACTGCGGGTAAATTCCGGACAGATATAGACTAATTTTCGATCCCGGTTTCCGTTTCAGATACGATTCGGACATAAGCGGACTAAATTTCGGATTCCACGTTTTACTACCGGTATAATTTGGAGGAAAACGGACGAATTTCGGATATCACTTTAAAAAAAATAATTTCTGGTTCTGAAATGCGGGGACAGCTTCCGGACAGATTCGATTTCAGACAAGTGCGGATTATTTTGTCCGAAACTTATCCGAAACCTATCGGACATTTTAAGCAGGGTGTGCGGTAGCCTCGATTATCGTGAAGCCTTTTGTATTTTTCGAAGACGAAAATAATTTTTTAAACATTGAAGTGAAACTTTTTGCTCATTGATAATACGCACAATATTGTCAAAAGGCAAAAGTGTGTAATTTGCTACAAGAATCATCTCGGTACATTCCTTAGTTCCGGAGTAAACACCTCGCCACTCTTTTGTCGTTAACTTATTAACAAATAATTATTTCTGACTCTAAATATTACCACTGGGCACAGAAATTATCAACGAAACTCATATATTTTTGGCAGATTTTTCATAATTTTTTTCAGTGACTTACAGCCATTCAAAGTAGAGTATTCTGAAAGGATCATGGGATTATTACGCTTTCTTACGTTTCACTCGCCCGGAAATAATCGCTTATCATCTGAAAGTTTTGAAACTCGGTATCAGTATTGGCAAAACCTTCACCTGCAACATGCATGTTGTCTCATATTTTTAGAATTTTTTTTTGCTGAAATTTTCATGAAAATCTGCACAAAAATCGAGCTGCCTAAACTTTTTGGACGGATAGTAGTCGGATTCAAAAGTCCTGACACCTGGCTTTGAAGCTTTATTACTGGGCGAGAAAAAATCGCAGAATGTTGAGTCAAAGACGGAAATATTCTTTAACATTATCCGCGTGAAGCGATGTCAGTTAGATTTTCGTCAAAAAAATTTTGACTTTCCTGTGACACAAAATGTGTGAAAAAACAGGAGAAATGACCCTCAACTTTCACTACGTCGACTTTGAAGGCCTCCACAGGTTCAAAAATTGGTACCAGAAATTTGAAAAAATTAATGAGTATTTAGTAACATGTACTTAACACATAGCAATTTGTTTTACTTCAACTTGAAGATTATTTTTTTAATTAGTAGAGCTAAAAATGTAAAAAATTATGATCTCGGCTCTGGATAGAGCTTCAAAGCTGAACTCTAGCTTAAAAGATTCTTCTCGATTCAGCGATTTCATCTCAAAAGTTTACCGGTCAATAAAAATTATTAATGTCTGAATTAAAAGCGTCCGAATAATTTCGATCTTAATGAGTTTCAATACTGGAAAACTCGTATTGAAAAAACGTCCTTCCTCAGCATTGACCAATTTAAGCGTGAAAGAGCCCCCTTCCAAAAAAAGGGCCGAGCTCCCGGTAGCCATAAGGGTAGGCTGAATCTCCTCTTCACTATACATGAGACATTACGAATTTTCAAAGTGTCATTCAGCTGTCTTTGAAGCAACATTCTACGATTTTTTCTCGCCCAGTAATAAAGCTTCAAAGCCAGGTGTCAGGACTTTTGAATCCGACTTTAGTTATAGCGTATTCGGTTATCCTGCACTGGCGCACTCCGACCTGCTCCGAAGCGGGTCGAAGGGAGAAGGAAGAACGTCAGAAGAAGTAAGAGGGAGCAGGTCGGAGTGCTCTGGCGTGCACCAGTGCAGGATAACCGAATACGCTATTAGTCTCCTCTCCTAAGGTAAGGGTTTTAGCGTGAAAAAAAACACATTTTTTGGGAATTTTTTTTATAAATATGGATTGAGCAAATTTATTCAAACCTTTCGTATATTATTAAGTATAGTTTAAACAACATTTTCAAATTATTTTATGCAAAGATATCGACAAACAAGTCCGTGTTCAGTTTTAGAATTTTTTTACATCAAGGGTGTTTGCTACTAACAAGATGTCGGAATTTTTCGTAAAAAATAGCAGTTTTCACTTCAAATGACCACCAAAAATTTACAAATGAAAAAAATAATAAGCAGAGAACATTGGGGGAAGAATTTAATGATACTTTGACTAGATTTTAATGGATTTTGATTTGAGTAAATATAAAGTTGAATGAAAAAAGTTAGTCAATTTCAAGAAAATCTGACGAGAATTTTAAGCATGGGGAATAGACATAAGGAGCCCAAAGTCCTGTACATTGACTTCGCCAAAAACGAGTATTTTCCTCTCGGATGTACAAACAAAAACGCATCGAAATGCTACATCTTCTCGAGCGCGGCGCTAGTGTGGTACGCATATCGATGGCTGCCGTTATGGTGCGTGTAAATATAACCTGATATAACCTCAAGGCTCAAACAAAAATACAAACCCGGTTATGAATACAATTTAACTAAATTCTAAAGGAAACCTTTAGTGCATTTTAAACTGGTGAAAAATCTCATATTTATAAAATACAATAATTCTGACTTTTACGTTGAAATCTAAAAATCTTAATTATTCTCTATTCAAATCTTTATACTGCGAAGGTTATGCTAATTCGTTCGCGCAATAATTCAAAAGTACCTACCTCGTCTATTGCAGGATCAGTACAATTATACAAACTTCAAAAAAGGATGTTTCGCGGTCAATAAAATTATTTAAATTATTTATATATTTTTTATGTGAATAACAACTTATCTACGTAAATCACATGCCACAGATATAAATAATGAAAAATGTCAACTGATGTCAACATAGGCAGCTGCCATCAATGCGCGTGCCACACCAGCGCCATACACGGGAACGGGAAGTATTGTAACTATTGTCATACGACAAAAATTTGTTCATTTTCAGTTACACTACTTTGCTCTCCTTATGTCTATTCTCCACGATTTTAAGATTAAAATGTCATGAATTTTCAAAAATCGGCTTTGGGTACACGGAGAGAAGTAAACCCGAGCTGCTACTGCCAACACCGCAACTGTTGTTCGACAATTTCGGAAGGGAGGAAAGCAGCAACAGTTACTGCGCTAGCATGAACCGTTCATGCGTACACCGCATCCGCTCTGCGTGAGAGAGTAAAGCGAAGCGGAGTCGGAGCTACTGCTGTGGCAGTAATGGTTACTGTAACTGCGACGGTGCGCGTAGTTTTACGCTCTGGCAGTACCCCCAATCGCGTAGCGCAACAAAAACTGCCACGCACGCAACGAGTCAGGTATCGGCAGTAACTTTTACTGCCCGATACCTGACTCGTTACGGTAATACATTTTCGGGTAACGCGCAGTAACAGTCATGGTGTAAGCAGGGATAGTCCGGTCCACGACAGCAATAGTTACTGTATATCTACAATAGGAATTTTTTTCGTGACTGTTGCGGTCGGCGCAGTGACTATTCCGGTGTAAACAGTTACAGGTCGGGCTTACTTCTCTCCGTGTAGCAATTAAAGATCGAATTTTGTATTTTTTGCAAAAATAAAATATTGTTCCCGAGATATTGGGATACTAAATCAGAATAAAAAATGTGTGATCCACAAAAATTACCCCATTCCGAGGAAATCAAAATTTAAGATGTCGATATCACAGTATGACATACATTTGCCAAAAATCCGAAAAAAATAAAATATATACAGTTTTTTCTATGAATGATAATAATTTTAACAATGAGTATTCGATTTTTTAAGTTTTTTATATATATAATAAACTCATTTTCGATCAAAATGATAATAATCATTATTATTGACCTGTTGCAATTTTCAACTTGTATTGTTATCGATCGTTCTTTTTGAAATTATGGAATTCAGCGAAATTGATAGAAATTGGGAAAATGGGATGAATGTGATTGGAAGAACCGCAGAAAATATTAAGAAATTTCATTCAATTAGTAACAACCTGAGATTGGCTGTATTACAAAAAGAATGTTTGATTAAGTGCGAAATTTTATGACGTTTTTTTCCTTCATAGATTTTTGAGCATGAATAATCAATTGATCCCCTTCACCCTTACAGCCACTTCTGTGAGATTGGACCAGACAGGTCGAGTCGTCACAACCATACCAGTTCGGTTCCCATCAATCATCGTCGGGTTCAGCCATCCATATTTTAGTTAGGGCAACCCAAACATTTCTTTGTGTGTTGGTGATAATGTATAAATGATTAATCCTCAAATACAATACCTATTCCAAAATAAAGACATTAGTTCCCAGTAAAAAGGCTTTCAATAAAAAGTATTCGAAATTTCCTGTTCAGTGGTGACGTGACAATTATTGAATCGTTTTCGATACCGGTTTTGTCCTCGCTTTTTTAATCCCCATCGCAGAAAAAAGTGATCTCTTAAATTGAATCCCTTTCTATACTCAGTGGCGCCAACATTTTTCTGAATATTTTTGGATACCCAAATCGACCATGAAATGGAACATTTTTAATCCCTTTTAAATTTGCACAATCGCTCTTCTTATTTACTGTTTTTCGAATAATAATCAGGTTTAAAGCATTTAAAAACACAGTATTAGTCATTATACGTTATCAAGATTGATTCCTAAACAGATAGTTCTGATGAAAACTAATTTTTTTTATTTGTTTATTATGATTTTATATTTTTTTAATTGATTACATTTGAATAAAGCGAGAGTTTTGTGATAAAGTGATGTATTTTTATGGACTATCCTACTAGATTTTGCAAATTTTATGATTTTGAAGCGCCTTCTAATGCGTTAAAAAGTGTATTTAACTTATTTCGGGGTAGGTTCTGTTGAAAGTAACGGAGCGGCTTTGAAAGGTATATTAGAATCTAAATATTTTCCCTACCTAATCGGTGATTCAGAAAAGAAGGATAAAAACGGTATTCCTAGGTATTGAAATTTTTCATAACTTTGAATTCAAGCCTTCTTACCGGGTTAATCCTTCAGATTAGCCATTAAAAAATTAGGTATGAGAAAACGCAGGTTGATGTGATGAATCTATTTTAACTCGAAATCGGAAACCGGAAAGGTTTTTAAGAACATTGAGGCCCATAAGTCTAATCTAACATTTTTTGCCATCTGTCCCTCATGTCAGGCATATGTCACCAGCCACCAGCCACAGAATAGCATCGAGAATGATCCAAAAATGTACACTGGACTATGAACTAAGCTACACGGAAAAAATTTATCCGTGAAAAAGTCACGAACTTGTAGCTAGGTCTCGGATACGAGATAAAAAAAATGAAACATTACATCTACTCCTGCAAATTTCAGACTGAAATATAAAAAGGAAAAATTTGATTTGTGCGATTTAATTTGCATGAATTTATAAATTCGCAACTCAGAAGATTCGAACCCTTAGAAACTGCTGCAGTGATGCTAATAGACCGCGACTTTTTCAGCTGCGCAAGCGATGCGTTGGAAGGGAAAAGCCATGTTATTGGCCGTAATCTGCGCGCTTATTTTAAATGCTTCAAATTAATTCTTATTGTTAAGTCGAGAAATTATAATAATTTATGTTAATATGGTTGATATATGTTACTGAAATAACTATGAGATCCATGATCATACAGTATTTCCTAAATTAATTAAATTCATTAATAATAATTATTTAATTAATAATAATTAATTAATTAATTATTATTAATTACTATTTTTTTCAAACTTATTCTCGGAGCATGGTGTAGTTTGCAGTTCGTCTTTTACCACTGTTATGCTTACACAGCGGCCGTGACTGTTGGAGGTGACGACAGTCGCCTCTGGATGCTTTCTTAGAGCTACCATGTATCACTTTATAGGTTTTTAGTCGCTTGCTTCCTGATGGTCCAGAAAGTTTCTTACAATGCGACATGTGTTCAGTAAGACTGCCTTCTGAGCTGCTGCCAGTACCCTACTGACTCCTAAAAGTTCAAGATGTTCAGTGCATCTTGCGTGCACATTGCCTGCAGCCAAAATCACAATAGGATGAATAGATGCATGTTTCACATTCCTCCATATTGTCTTTACTTCATGTCTTAGCTCGCTATACTTGTGGATCTTGGTTGTGTAGGTTGCCTGCAAGTTTCGGTTAAGTGGACAAGCAATTAATATTACTATTATTATATTATCATTATTATTATTTTATTATTATAACTATTCCATAGTTTTAAGAACAATATTTCCTGAACTACAGCCAAAGAGAAATCCTAAACACCTAATTGTCTATGTTATATGTGCAATATTAATTAATTCTAAAATTAAATTTAAGAAAAAAAGTACAAATTTTTCGGTCCATATTGATAGCGTATATACATATATTTTATGCAGTTTTTAGATCCAAAAATCTATATCCCGTTGATCTATTTTTTATTTTTCACTTTAGGTAAGAATATTAGAATTTATTCTTTATCTTTTATATTATTTGACTTACAGATTCTTTTGATTGGGGGGGGGGGGGTCTGATTGAAAAAAATATTTTTGACACTATTTGACCCAGAGTTGATTATAGCGTAACTGATAGCTTCTAATCAACTAAGACCGTGATATATCCTACAAGAGGTGCCCCTGTTATTGCAGAAGATCACGGATCTGTAGGAGAAAACCTCGAAAAAAAATTATAATAAAAATTTGGAAAAGAACTTATTATCTTTGATTTTAATACACAATATACACACCGTTAGTAAAAATAAGATTTTTTTAAATTTAAAAATTTTAATTGACTATTTTCAGACAAATTTTAATATTTTAATCGGATAATAAGTACATTACATTTTCCATAGTTATAATAATAAAATACTGTATTATCATGGATCGTATAGATATTGCAGTAACATATATCAACCATATTAACATAAATTAATATAATTTTTCGACTTGAAAATAAAAATGAATTTGAAGCATTTAAAATAAGAGCGCGTATTACGGCCAATATCGTGGCTTTCCCCTTCCAACGCAACGCTTGCGCAGTTCAAAAAGTCGCGGTCTATTAGTATCACTCACGAAGGAATAGTAAGGAGTGGTATCCCTGTAAGAGGGGAGTGGGACGAACAACGTCCAAGAATTCCTTAATGCTCGCCACGGCTGAAAACTTCGTGTCGAAATCACGCACATGCGCACTGGCGGTTGCCATGTCAACGATGTCAACACGCGTCGAAATTTTTGAACTTGTATTTTGAAAATTTCTTCACTGAAATTAACTTTATTCCGTACTTACGTAATCCATAAATCATTATAATAATTTTAGTGTAGTACTTACACTTTCTAGATCCTTTTCATATTTTAGATGCCATTTTCCTTCTCGTTTTTAATTCAGGAACGTGATATACACCCAACAAAATAAAAACACAAACGAACATAACCTACGTATGCATCGAGATGTCAAAATATAACACAGGGGAGTGGGTAAAACACTTGACTGCGAAACCAGCTCTGCGCATGTGCGTGGCACGGACACGAAATTTTCAGCCGTGGCAAACATTAACGAATTCTTGGACGTCGCTCGTCCCACCTCTGCTCACCAAACACATAGGGTGATACCACTCCTTACTATTCCTTCGTGGTATCACTCATGATCCAACACTGGACTGGTGACTCACCAGTTTGTAAACATAAACCAGGAGTGCATAAACATGCGCAGTCATCGAGGCCAAACAAAATACGTATTATGAAACTTCTATCCACTCATCCGACGAGGTCGAAGCACACATACGAGTGTACACACGCACCGCGCGTTTGGCCAAGCGTGTGTGCGGGCGCGTACAGGCGAACCTACTTTCTACTTCCCAGATTTGTCGGGTAAGCTCGTGAGAGCTCTGAGAATCTTTTCCCAATCACTCGTAATATTTTTGTAATTACTCACGTAAAAAAAAGTGATGAACCGTTTTAGAAATTTCAAATCGAGTTCGTCAATTCTTTCTCAAAGTTCGCAGCTTATTTGCGAAAATACATCAATATCCGATGCATTTTTCTCATATCCGA
The DNA here is from genome assembly GCA_932066315.1 of Andricus coriarius. Taxonomy (NCBI): domain Eukaryota; kingdom Metazoa; phylum Arthropoda; class Insecta; order Hymenoptera; family Cynipidae; genus Andricus; species Andricus coriarius. The sequence goes on from CAKNWT010321241.1 coordinate 14,168, forward strand.
GACCTAGCTACGAGTTCGTGAGTTTTTTACGGATAAATTTTTTCCGTGTATTAGGCCAAAGCAAAACTTGACTCGCGGCTCTTACTCGTTCCTCGCTCTCCATCTGTCGGCAGTCATCTGCTGACGATTGCGGTCAAATCAAAATAATATCACGATCGCCATATGCTCTCTCCTTTTGTCGGAATACCATTACCATCTTTTGATGATATTCGATGAAAGCTCAAAGGTAATGCAGTGTAGATCATAAAAGATAATCGAGAGTCGCCTACTCGAAAAAGACGATCGAGTAGTAGGGCGCATTTTTAAACATTAGGATCTCGGGTCTGAGCTCTGGACTGGTCTTATGTCTCATTGCACAACTGTTGCAATATATATATATATATATATATATATTTAAATAACATGATAGGTGTATTTCTTTGAATGATTCTGATATATCCTTTTCAAAAAAGAAAAACAGTCATATTAATGAACAAATACCCGAATTTTTGTATGTAAAAAGAAAACACAAGACAATATAAAATGAATTATTATTAAAAACCTACCGCCCCGCCCCCCCCTTTAATGAAGCTTTCTCTTCACAAGAATGCGGACTAAAAATGCAACTAAGCGTACCTGCTAAAAGTTAGAAATTCTCATATGTTTAATGACCTAAATCTCGAAATATTAAAAATAAATCTTTCCGAATACTTTAAAGTGTTCAACATTTCATTAAAACGACGATAAGATAATTGCAAATTACTATGGGTGCGTTTAAGTTGCCCAATTTTAAGTAGTATTCCTGAAAAATAAATACAGTAAACTTCCGAATATTTTGAAGACCGCTTATTTTAAAGATCACATATTTTAAACCCCCTACACGCACTTATTTTAAATTCCGCGTCAGTGAATGACCAATAAAAAAAAATAGGCCCGAAGAGCGCCCTCGTTGGTTTAAACTGAGTATTTTTTCACGTCATTGGTACTCTTACCTCAAATGGCGTATAGTTTATTATAGTGTTTCGCGAAACACTTGAAAAATATGACTGTCGAAACCCTTATAACGTACCTTTTTACGTTGCGGAGATTTTCTCCAAAAAGTCGTATGTAGTTGCAGTACTATGCACTAACCTCCCTACGGCTGACATTTTCACCTATCGACGTCATGCCACAAATCTCACTATTCCGCGAAATATTTTCGTCGTTTTTTGGTTCTATAATATTGATTTTTAGTTGGCAAATTGTTGTTCGCCAACAAAAACATTTGAAAAACACGCATGCACACATGCAGACTAACGGACCGCGACTTTTTCAACTGCGCAATAAGCCGGATATCCACTCGCCGGAAGCGTTTCCATAATATTGCCCAATATATGTACTCGACGGAGTGTTCGCGCACTCGGCAACCTTCTCTCGCCCTACGCGCTGAGAAACTGCATGGGCCAGCAGTTCTTGAAATTTCGGGTGTATTTATTTGTATTATTATTGATAGTATTCATTATTGATTTCAAATCACCCGCGCTTCTCGGTTGAAAAAGTTGCCTACAGGCAGCGCATCGGAACAAGAACGGGGCAGCCAATGAGCGTCGTGGTTAAAAATAAACTGCCGAATCACGGTAAGGGTGGGGCCCCTTCCAGCTTTAAAATATTTGGTCGGGTACGTGTCAAGGTCCTTAAAATATTCGGAAGTTTACTGTAGGTCGTTAAAGGGGAGGGGGGCACCGTGAGCGTTACGCTAATGTTAAAGTTACCTTCACTTACTATAGAAAAAGAGTTACGTAGAGAGGGGTGCGGTGTCAAAATTGCCCAATAAAACCTTACTTCTTTTTTGAACGGCCCCATTCATTTAAATTGTAAACCTTTAAAAGCAGACAATTTTCCATTCAGAATCAATTAAAATTAAATTATTTCAAAATCAAAGTCATAACCATCTTAAAATGGAGCTTTCAGATCGTAAATCTAAAAAAACTTCAGTATACTAAGCATTCTAAACTAAAATCATGACTGAAATTTTTTTATTTGAAATCAAGCTGCATAATTAAAATTTCAATACGTTCAAAATTATAGTCAGGGTCAAAATTATAATTATCAGCTTTGAGTGGAGGATGATACTAGGATATATGCTGAATCTATTGGTATACTCATGTCTTGAAAGTAACTGCAAGCACTCGACAACTGGCGGAGTCAAGTAAGGTTTATACCTCGGAATCCGGCATCTTTCGACGGAATTTAATGAAACCGAGGGGTTGATAACTTGTTAAGTCAGGTGTACACTAGGGTGGTCCAAAATGGCGAGTTTTAAATAAATGCAAACGATCCCCCCAAAAAGTTTCGAAATTCAAAAAAATAAAGGTCCTATTTTTTCTTTTTTCAAAATTTTGATTTTATATGGTGTGCCTGTTGGGACTTGAGATTTGCATGGGAAAATGCATGGAAAAAAGTCACTTTTTGGTATTTTTCGAATAATTGTTCAGGGTTAGGGAAAAGTTGACATAAAAGTTATAAGGCTTCTAGAGTACTTTCCAACGAAGAATTTGACCTATTATACATATCGATTTGACGCCCCTAACACACCCCCACGATGCCCTGAAAACTACCCTTAAATCGAAAAATGTACATTCTTCAGGAAATTGACTCTTTTAAGCAGTTTATTTTCCTTTTTTCCGGAAATCATTATTATAGGTCAGGGCTCGCCACTTTCAGCAGGTGCAGACTGACACAACAAGTGCGAGACTGGCAGAAAGTTTTTCTTTAATTTTTTTCTTCGTTTTCTAGGAATAGTACGAAGGCTTACGATCAATCGGCACGTACTTCACAGCGGGGCGTCCGAATTTTTCGTATTCGAACCCTGAAAAAAAAACCAAGTCGAAGGAAAACTTGGAGGATACTTTATTGGGGTCTATTTGACCTAGTCTTCGTTACTGACACTGTCAGTCTTGTCAGTCAAAGACTGACTTCTGGCGAGCCCTGTTATAGGTCTATTGGAATGTTTGAAGATGTTTTTAGTTAATTTCCATTTATTTAAATAAATTATATTTGTTTAAATAATATGTTCTTCTATAAAATTCGTTTTAAATCTGTTCTCTGAGATCGGAATGGCAGCTTATCATCTGAAAGTAACTTTATTTATTTCTTTATTCATTTATTAATTTCTTTCTATTGTTTAAACAATTAATTAATATTAATTTTCTACTTTTTTGCAATTTATGGTAAAAAAGTCAGCTTTTCTTATTATAAACCTATATATTTTAATTTCAAGGTATCCTCTGTACATTATCTAATAAATCCTCTATTGTTTAAACAAATTAAATTTGTTTAAACAATTTTTTTTTCTTCCATTCGCCTAAAATTCTGGTTTTTTGTAATAAACATAAATATTTTAATTTCAAGGTATCTTCCTAACATATTCTAATAAATCCTAAATTGTTTGAACAAATTTAATTTGTTTAAACAAATTTTTGTTCGATTCGCCTAAAATTCTGTTTTTTGAGATCGAACTGGCCAGCTGTTATTTTGAAGTCACGTCATTCATATTTACAAATAATTTCCATTGTTTAAATAATAAAATTATTTTTTTCAACATTCCATTATTTATTCAAACAAATGTAATTGTTTTTAATATTTTTTCAGTAAATTCAGGAGTTAAATTTTTTCTGCAAATAATAAATACTATAATTATTGATTTCCAAATTCAAACAATTTTATTATGTTTTGATTGCGTGAAGATGGGTTTATTGGGTTACACATCACACTGTGAATAAGTTGAACATTGTTCCTTGCAAAATAATGTATATATTCTTCACACATAACACAGAGAAAAATTTCGATCTCGAAAAACAGAATTTTAGGCGGATTGAGCAAAAAAATTGTTTAAACAAATTAAATTTGTTTAAACAATTTAGGATTTATTAAATAATATAGAGAAGAAACCTTGAAATTCAACTATATAGATTTATTACAAGAAACTAGAATTTTAGGCGAATTGATGAAAAACAATTGTTTAAACAAATTCAATTTGTTTAAACAATTTAGGATTCATTAGATAATGTATAGAGGATACCTTGAAATTAAAATATATAGGTTTACTACAAGAAAAGCTGACTTTTTTACCATAAATTGCAAAAAAGTAGAAAATTAATAATAATTAATTGTTTAAACAATAGAAACAAATTAATAAATGAATAAAGAAATAAATAAAGTTACTTTCAGATAATAAACTGCCATTCCGATCTCAGAGAACAGATTTAAAACTAATTTTATAGAAGAACATATTATTTAAACAAATATAATTTATTTAAATAAATGGAAATTAACTAAAAACATTTTTAAACATTCCAATAGACCTATAGTAATGATTTCCGGAAAAAAGGAGAATAAACTGCTTAAAAGAGTCAATTTCCTGAAGAATGTACATTTTTCGATTTAAGGGTAGTTTTCAGGGCATCGTGGGGGTGTGTTAGGGGCGTCAAATCCATATGTATGATAGGTCAAATTCTTCGCTGGAAAGTACTTTAGAAGCCTTATAACTTTAATGTCAACTTTTCCCTAACCCTGAACAATTTGTCGAAAAATACCAAAAAGTGACTTTTTCCCATGCAAATTTCAAGTCCCAACAGGCACCATATAAAATCAAAATTTTGAAAAAAGAAAAAATATGACCTGTATTTTTTTGGATTTTGAAACTTTTTGGGGGGATCGTTTGCATCTAGCGTCAAAAAATTTTTGCAACGCATTTTTTGACCACCCTAGTGTACACAGTATACTTGTAATGAAATCTACTAAAGTCTCCTGAAATATTTAAAATCTCCTGAAATATCTGAGTCACTTGAATCCTTTTGGAATCTCCTGAAATATTTGAAGTAATTTGTATTCACATGAAGTCTCGTGAAATCACCTGAAGTCACGTGAAGTTACTTGAAATCACCTGAATTCATTTAAAGTCACTTGAATTCTCCTGAAATATCTAAAGTCATTTGCATTCACATGAAGTCACGTGAGTTCACGTGAAGTCACTTGAAATCACCTAAATTCATTTGAATTTCTTGAATTCTTCTGAAGTCACTTCAAATCTTCTGAAATTTCTAAAGTCATTTGAATTTACATTAAGTCACGTGAGTTCACCTTAAGTCACTAGAATTCTACTGAAGTCACTTGAAATCTCCTGAAGTCAGTGAAATCTTCTGAAGTCATTGAAATATTATGAATTATCTTGAAATCAGAAGTATAGGTGTACACCAAATCGGTCGAGTTGTCAAACCCTCGAACGAAACCTTAGGAATTTTTGTTGTTAAAAATACTTAATGAGAAGTTGAGAGATTAGACATGGGCGCTGATTTGGAAATAAAAATTGTTTCATAAATTCCAAAAAATCGTTTGGAAAGTTGAATAACATCACAAAATCACAAAAATACAGTGTATATGTATGTTGGGATTTCTGATTATGAATTGAGGCACCTAGAGTAAGAGTCGAAAAATTATCATTATCCAGGAAAAGTACGATCGAAGAGCAGTTGGAGCAAGAAAAAGACAAGTTTCGTTCCGTTGTGAAGACGAACTGAGCCTATTTCATAAAAATTACAAGTTACTATATTACTAACTTTTAATTACAAGTTCTTGTATTTTGTGTTTCACAAGAGTTTTCCGTCCACTTGTAATGACAAGTAATATCTCCTACAATTTACAAGCGCGTTTACAGGAGCGCGCAGACGCACATAACGTGTCATGGCAGCTAACCTCCTAGGGTGACTGCGTATTGCAGGATTCCCGTTAATAACTTTTAAAAGATAAATAAGAAAAATAATTTAATTTCGTGCTGTTATTTAAAAAAAAAATCAATTTCATATATATTGTAAAAGTTGGTGCAAGGAGCATGTCGATACTTTCCGGCGGTAGATAGTAAAATATTTAAAAAGAAACTATTATGACATTAATAGAAGTTTGTGTATAAATACTATATTTCAATTGCGTTAGTAGTAACCTCTTTTTTACTGTTTCCTTTCGGTATGTCACTCAAATTACAAACAATTAATATACGGATCACGGGCAACGTTTTCTAGACTTTCCTAACCTCAAAAATGTACATTCCTTTTAACGAATATTATGCTTCATAAACTCAAGTGTAACCGATAATTATATCTACACTCCAATAAGTGGTTCTTCAATTAATCCATAAACCAATTTCAACGGTCGGAAATTTCAGTAAACTCTCTTAAAACATAACTTGTATTTACTTTTACCACTTTTACAAAACCGCAAAGACCCTATGAAATTTGTCTACAAATCACAAGTTCTACTTACAAGCCATAAGTTTTATGAAACAAAACGCTTGTAAAACTGCGAGATATTACTTGTGAAAGGAGTCGCCGTACTTTTAACGTGTAAAATGTGTGGACCACTTTATGAAACGCACACTATTAATACAAGCAAAAAGTTACTAGACTTGTACTTGTAAATTGTAACTTGTAGTTTTTATGAATTGGGCCCCTCATTTGTAACAGGAATGTCAAGATCTTCCATCCTCCCCACTCTTCGAGTTCTAGAAGCAGGGGCCCGTTGCCACTGCTTCCCTTGTACGGGGCAGTTAGTCTATTTGGTACCTCTGACCGACATAGGTCTTTTAAAATAAAGAAGTCCTGCGATATAGTTCAGGCACAATAAAAAGTATTTAAAGTGATTCTTCTGACCCGTTACAAAATTGGCGATCCTGCCAGGATAGGAGTACACGATCTTGTTTCTACGGAGCAATTTAGAGATCAAACGACCCTATCTTTGGAAGACAACCTTAGAAAGCGGAAATCACTACGGTGGTTAAAATAGAGGATCTCCGGACTGTTACTACGGTGCAGCCCGACAACCAAAAAGCAGAATTTGCAGTCGTCATAACGAAATCTCTACGGTGGTTAATATCGAGGGATAAACCCAAGACTCCGGACTGTTACTACGGTGCAGCCCGACAACCAGGAAGCAGAGTTTCAACAAAGAAAAAGTAAGCGAGTTTTTATAAAATAAGATAGGAAATTTTTGCTTAGGCGTCGGTATACTGTTGGCATAGCACGACCCCGTAAGCGCAGAATTGATTTTTTGAAAAATAAATTATTTAGAAACTAAGCTAGAAAATTTGTGCTCAGACGTAGTT
>CAKNWT010321242.1:1467-15676 GCA_932066315.1 Andricus coriarius
TCCCGGGCGGGTCCCTCGTTGCCGTAACCCTTCACGGGCCGGGTGACTCTGCTTCCGATTCGAGCCTTGGCTATACCTCTCTCAGTTTCTCGCACTGACGGGTCCTGGGCCTTCAATGTAGCCGTCCCAAGAATATCCGCTAACACTAAAAACCAATTAAGACGCTCGAACACTTGAGAAATTAAAATTCTCAAGGTTTCAAAATATTCGGGTTCAATTGACCATTATTCCCATAATTAAAGAATCGATGCTTGATTCTTGGGAATATGCGCGAATGCAGTTCCGTTTCTCATCATTTTTAAATTTTTATTCGCGGCGCAACAATCCCACTGCTGTCACCACTTGTTACGTCCGGAGTTCACTGCTGTCGATGTTATTCCATTGGTCCCAACGATGATTGGACGAGAAGAAACGCGGAGTTCCTTTGCTGCCTTTGAATGGCTTGAAAGCCAAACCCGCGAATATTGGGTCAAGGGAATATAGTTTATTTTAATAAATAACTAAAAATCACTGGAAATTCTGAGAGGAACTTATTATTGTATTTAAACACAGTTTTCTTTTAGGGGCTAAAGGTTCCCAATTCCTTCACAAATGTTCTTCACAAATTTACGCGTCGTTCATAAACACTCAAATTCGAAGGTTCACAAAAGTTTTAATACAGTAATTTATTAAACGCGCGTTCACGTCAGTTTAAGTCGTCTTTACTTTAAAGTTAAATTCACTTGCTAAATGAAAAGTTGACTTATCTAAAGTTTAAGTTGATTCGGAAAATCAAATAAAATGTTCTCTGGAGCTGACCTGAAAGATTGTTAATAATTAATATTCAAGAAATATATGTTATTAATTGATTGAAATTGAATCTAAAGTTAATCGAATGATTGACTCAAATTGTGCAAGAATTCTATAAGAGACTTTGTTCGAAGTTCGATAATGATTTTAAGGGCTGGAAGGCTTTCTTCTGACGTTTTGAACGCACGCGCCTATATTTATAACTTAAATCTAATGACACAGAAGGTTCGCGCGCAGATATGTCGTCACTATTGACCAATAACAAAATTCGGTTCATTTCGATGTCGACATCATCCACCAATCAACCAGTGGATGATTTCACCCCAATCGCCACAAGCAAGTCAGAACCCTGATCCCGACTGATCGAGATCGATCCGGATCAATCCAGACCACTCCAGACCAGTCCCCGCTGATTCATAGATTTGCGCAATAATATTATACCCTTTCGTCTTGTTTACTACATATTTCGGCGCCCTTCTGTCGGAACTTAATCTAGACCGGATGTACTTAATTGCTATGAGTAATTCTGCGACGCATTTACCTACAACAGAGAGATATATAGAGAGAGAACACGCATCATTATTGCACCATTCCTCGACATTTAGTGTAATTCTATTTCCTTAACCATCGCTCAATCTCACTACTGAACTTAATAACTAACTAATTGAATTTACATTATTGATCAATATCAATCAAACAGTTAGCAAATAGCCATCTTCAGCATACATACAACAACCCATTCTATTTCTTATATGTAAGTTTCCTTATTTTTAACAATTTGAAATTCAAATTGTTCCCGCTCTATGATGGCGTCGCTGGACTTCCGAAAAGTCACACGACGTTACACCCAGTAACACACATTTGCACAGCGAATAAGCACAAGACACACCGCACAAGAGAACACGCTGCAACGCACACGGATACACATACCTCCTTACAATGGGTTAGTTCAGGTTTCTCACCAAGTGCACTCGGAGCCGTTCAGCGGCGCTAGCTGAGTGGGAGGATCCAATCGACATATAGAAATGTACTTTCTACTCCGTGGTGAAACGCGAGTGACAATTAGAAGGAGAAGGGAGAGCGTGGTGGGAACTCTGACTCTTTCTGGTCCCGTCGATAAAAGGTAGTGTATGCGAGTGAACACTGAAATTGGCGGGAAGAATTAGCGGGAGGTTGGAAAATTTGGCGTATTTGAAATAAAAATTGTATAGAACCCACGGTAGAAAGAAGAGTGAATTGTGAAGAGCGTGAAAAAGTATATGGATATGGGATTCGCGCCTGGGAAACACCTCGTTATTTTGGGAGAAGACCAAAATCCCATAATAGTGAATCATATTATTCTAACTGACGTTTCCTTCGGGCCTCAAAAAACTTTCATTGAAATTTCCATCACAATTCCACTTTCCACCTTATAATCTCTATCTTCACCATCACTTGTCACGTACGAACTAAATCAAATTTATTTTTGAATCCGTGAATAAAAAGACCGGCAAACAAAAGCTGCCTAGTATCGGTACGTTAGGGGGAGGCTTCCCCAAAACTGAAGGAAGGGCGAGCGAATCGTCTTTCCTGTATTTATTGTTATGTGTGGGTACCCTTACTCTCGGACTGAGAGTTGTTGTCCCGAAAAATTATCAGAGAAATCAGGGTTTCGCAATTTTGTCAACTTTGAAATGAATTTGGTTCTCCAATATTTTATAATAACACTGAGATTTATTCAAAGTAGAGAAATAGGGAACATTACGAACAATAGCGAGATTCATATGATAGGGCACATTCTACAATGGGTTGAATGTGTCGAGAGGTAGAGGAAAAGAAAAGTATCATAGAAAAAAAAGAATGATACAGCTCACCAATTTGTGTTCACTAAAACTACCGCTCGTCGGATAGAGAAAGGAAAACTAAGTCCAGACGTGATTTCCGAATAGTTTTTCTTCCCTTAATAGAGCGAGCGAAAACCTTCTATTTCCGTGGGTTTTTAACCCATTCTAGTCCTTTATTAGGATATTCGCGACACACACAAACACGCGCGAACACCTATCACCTTCCGTGAATTCGCTTTTACAGGAGATAGAAATTATATCTACTTCTCGTAAAACTGAATTGAAGTCTTCCGAGAAACTTGCTCCTTTTCGTTTTGAGATTCGAAAAGGGACGAATTTTCTTCTAGACTAAACTCAAATTTTGTTTCTTACTAGGTCGAATAGGACGCGAAAAGAAAACTGAGGGCTCCCGTTACGATCCTACCTGCCGTTGGATAGAGATTTTTGAAATTTTTCGTCCGGACCGCGAACCCAATTCATCGATTAAAAACCCATCGATTCCGGCGGCTCACTCCCGTTACGTGGTCGAAAGTTGGAATTCCGGTGCCAAGGATAGTTCGTGGTTGCGTCTTACGGACTAAGTTCTTACCGATTAAAATTATGTTTGGTTCTTGATCCCAACGTCGGACGGACAATAATCTGAGTATTTCTGGCACGTGCCAGGTTGCTTAGGGACTGCGATTTTGGCTTCTGTTCGTCGGTTTATAATTGATGTGATTCAGGTAGGGATTTTTGCGGAGTTGCGGAATTTGGATTGGGAAAGTAGGGATACACCGTGAGAGTTAATGCAGCGTTTGCAAATTTTGACTAGCCAGGTATCTTGATTTCCAAGCATGCAGGAATTGCATTGCCAAATGCTTCTGTTTCAAATTTTGCACCTGTGAGATAGGAACCTCGTCAGCACCTTACAGAAGTGAAGTGCATTCGGGTCTTCCTTTATATTTCTGAAAGAAATTTTTTATTTCAATTTGCATAGAAATTGATGCAGATTGGAATTTTCAACTTAAATATAAGTATGTATTAATTCCAACCCTTTTATCAAAAAGAGCAAACGAGCATTTTGGCGTACAAGTTTTTGCTGAGCGAGCACGTGGTGTTGTTTCGGTATGTTCCTCGCGCTCGTACAGTTTGGCTACGGTGGGAAGTATGTAATGGCGAAAGCGAGACGGACTTATGGAAGAATGGCGTGGAGAGATAGAGAGAGAGGGGGGACGGCGTGTGGAGTGCGGAGGCTTGCAATCGTCGCGGCAGCGTAGCTACATGCAAAGAATGCGACGGCGATGTTTTAAAACGTCGGAGGTGGCTTGCGTGTGTGTGTGGCCGCACAGCGAGTTCAACTATACCCTCGTTCTTTTCTGGTTGTGTTACATGTTTTTAATTTAGGATCTGGAAGCTGATGCCTTAGAATTAATTTTCCTTTCCCTTATTTCTATTTGTTTTTATCTTTTGATCTTATATTCTAGGTACAGTATTTCATTTTCTCTTTTACCTAGGCTCAGGTGCACACTAATCATTCCGTTCATTCATACAATTCCCTTCCGCAATCCACCCTCATGTTATTGAGTTGTTCGGGGAAGAGGCAACAAAATTTAAATACCTGTGTAAAAAATAAAAAGCATGTTTTCATCAGAGAATAATTTTAATCCTTGAATAAAATCATTCTCTCAGGTCATTACTCTCCTCATTCGCAAGTTGGCTCGCTGTCAGTCCCCGGGAGCTGGGAATGCAGCGTAAGCATGCTGACAGTAACCTCTCAGATTACGAGCGAGCAGAGAGTCCCTTGAAACTCATATAAAGTTTTGAATCAATGTGGCTTGAAATAATATTTCGAGCCACATTAATTATCAAAACAAAAAGAATGGAGATTCGCTCGTAACAAACCACACCGGAATTTCATTATTTCGTCCCCGGAATTCAGGGTAACTTGCGAGTGAGGGGAGCCCGATTCCTTCCTTTACATTTCTAAGCTATGATCATAAAAACGGAAATGACTTATTTTATTCATTCATACACATACGCATACAGACAGTGTACATAGCTCAACTTCAGAATGGTTGTAGCGCTTGCGTAGGGAATCGGATCGCTGGCCTTGAAGTAGTTGAGCTAGTGTGCGCCAAGGACTGCGTCGCAACCCTTGGTGATACGGCAGGCGTTTTATTACAGGCACAACTGCTCGTCCTTGTTAAAGATTGTTGATTGGTCAGAGGTAGCTCTATCTCAATACGCGCTTCTTTAGTGTTTTCCGAGGGCCTCTTCGCTTCAGGATTGATATGGTTGTAGTTGGAGTCCTTCGGGCCTTTCTCATGACATGCTCTGGTAATGCCAATTTTGACAAGAGGGTAGCAGCAGTAGCACCAGAGACCTATGGCGAGTAGGGCTAGTCCTACGTAACAACCTTGAATCAGGGTTAAGTGTTGGGTCTTAATTCGGTGTTGTATATTCATGTCATTAATTTGTTTTTCTAAATCATCTAGAGAGATCTCGTTGGCAACAAAGGCTTTATCATTGACGGAAACTTCTACCGTGTGCTGTTTCTTCTTTTCATATTTCGTGGTGAAGTTTGTATGTTCCCTTAAAATTGGCGATAGGTCAGCCAAATTGAGGAGAATCGGATGTCGCATCTTCGGAGAGCTTTCATGGCATGGTTCAATAGCAGTCCGCTTTCACATGTTTGATGGGTAGCAATTTCGTTAACGGGTGAATTGTCGTTGCAGACCCTGTAGTAGGGGGTTTTCTTGCAGGACTCTATGCGTTGATTATCCAGCAGAATGCAGGTCCGTTGGGATTCTTCAATGGCAATGTGGGTAAACTTTGGTAAGACGTATGCACTTCCAGAACCATTTCCTAATACCGACTGGAATACAGGTATTGGATGTAATTGGTATACTAGGTAGTAAGGTGGTTCCACTAGTGGAATGTCCACTAGTATGCTTAGAGTTTCCTTCTTATACATGGTTGTGATGGTAACTATGTTAGCTTGTTCCTCGAGGTCCACCTGAGGTCCTGGGGTAGGAAATTCAAGCCTGGGATAATGATCCTGGGTATCTCGGTAGACTGGCTCCAGTTGTTCGGACGTCCGGAGGGATAGATGCATCTTACCTTGGCGAGACGTGTGAATGACTTCGAGGATGCGATGGGCGGTATGGATGTAGTCGTCAAGGCTAGAGTCTACCGTCTTAAGCACACGTGTCAGTGCTTGGGCATATTTGAGCTCCGCAACTTCCTGCGTAAGATTTTCCAACCTAAGATTGTCCTGGGTCAGTTGTTTTTCATGTAGGATTAGCCTTTCCTTATTGGTTCTCGAAAGCTCATGAATTCCTTCTAACTGAGCCCTAACTATGTGAGTCTGTTTACCCACCGGGTCAGACAAATTGGTTTGAGCCTGGTTCAATTCGGCGATTCCCGCTTCGAGGTTCTCTCCGTCACTGTAGGTCATTATCCCCGCTATGGGTCCAATGATGCCTCCTAGGAGACCCAGAAGTGGTTGTGCTCGTCGGCTTCTTATTCCCATCGGTAGGCTAAAAATCGTTGCCTTATTGGTGTAATCCCTCATCTCTGCGGCATGCCTAGTCAGTGATCGTCTGTAGGCAAAATATTCCGAATCCATGTAGACACAGATCGGATAAATGTTGGAATCGCTGTTGGTAAGAATCTAAGGGTCCCTGGATCTTCTGCAAGTCCAGGAACACAGTGACCCTCCACGTTCCAGCGACTCGTCTTATTGGTCCCAGATGCTCGTAGTAGACTCCTGTACTGGACCTTAAAGGAGTACTCCTATAAGTAGTGGGGTAGGAACCTTCCAAGGTGGTAATGGTAACCAGGAGGATTATTGACCATAGGTTCATCATCATTTACCTAAAAGAAACACGAATTAGATTTTCTCTTCGGCAAAGGAAGGAAGTCCAAGCCAGGATAGGGGAACTTTATCTTTGTGTTTTGCGAATCGGTCTCCGGTTTCGGTTTCAAGGATCACGTTGTTATTTTCGGTGAATGTGACTATCGTGTAAGGACAGTGACCCTACTATCGAATTTACCGTCCCTCGCTTCTTTGATAACGCAGGCTTGGTCCCCTATCTTTCCGTTCAAGGGCCGGGCCTTGCGGTCATATTGTTCTTTAGAAGTCCTTTTTGCTGTAATTAAATTTGCAGCCGCAATTTTTTGAATTTCCGTTATTCTCACTATGAGTTCGCGCAGATAGGAGCCGTAGGTCTCGAGTTCTTCGCCTTGGGGGAAGGAGCTCGGCGTCCTTGCCACTCGACCAAATACCATAATAATAATAATACTGACGTATTATAAGCGAACATGACGAAAGGGAGCAATCGGTCCCAATCATCATAATCCTCAGCGTAATGCTTAATATAAACCGTCAAAACTATGTGACTTCTTTCAAGGGCTCCGTTGGTTTGAGGTCGGTAACCGGATGTAGTAAGTTGTTTTACCTGGAACAACCTCTCAAGATGTTTCATGAGCTTGCTCACAAAGCTTCCTCCCCTATCGGTCAGGATACTTCGAGGGGCACCATACTGAGAAAACGGGGAAGTGGCCACTGCATGAGTTATAGTGGTTGTATTTAGATCAGGAATGGGGACAGCTATGCAGTATTTACTGAAGTGTCCTGCATTGTCAGGATGTAACGGTTCCCGTTCGGTGTAGTGGGCAATTTTCGCACTGTGTCAAGGGACACTTTTTCGAAGGGCTCGGCTGGGGTGTCGGTTATGAGCATAGGTTCCCGAGTCCTAGCTCGTACCAGCTTCTGTTCTAGAGACCTTCGACAACTGCGGATAAACTCGCTAATTTTATCTCGTAAGCCCGGCCAAGAGTACCTCTCCCGAATTCGACGGTATGTTTTGGTCACACCCTCGTGACCACCAACTAAACTACCGTGGTATCCGGCTATTATTTTGGGCCTTCATTCGAGGGAAGGCACTTCTACCTTCCCATGACAGAGAGTGATAGCGATACCGCTATTCTGAAAAACGGCCGTCAGTAATTCCGCCATTTTGTTCTGGGGCAACGACCCTAGGGCGTCTCCGGAGTTGGCTATTCGACAAGATGTTTGGTTGTCCCGTTGTAAAGCGGTACGAAGGTGGGTTAGCCCTATGATTACGTCCTTCCAGTCGACATTGTCTGCGTGTCGCCTTTTTACCGTGACAGAGTAGGGGATCGAACATGGGGAGTAACCAAGACCTGTCCCTTCTTGGGCCTGCGTTCCCACAGGTCTTGAATATCAAGACGATCGGTAGCGATGAGGAGTTTCGCAATAGGATTCGCTGGTTCACAATCCTTTGAAATATAGTGAGCGTAATTATCCCGCCTGTACGTCAGAGGTTCAGTCCATTGATGTAGAATGTTGGGTCCGCTTTCGCTTGGATCATCCTATTTCGACCTTGCCTCAACGGGTTTTTGGAGGGGTGTTTCAGTATTGGGGAATCATCGATAGATCGATCTGGCGCCTGACGCCATGGCAGGTGCTGGGGTAAAGAATAGGGTTCCCATTTGTTGGTTTCGTCCAACGATGGGGGACCCTGGGATGGGTTCCTTTTCTTCTCACCACGCCGGAATCTTTTGTGGGGGAAGAAGGTAGCTGTTCGGGCTGTCTAGCGGGGCTAAGGGTTTCCTTAGCAGAGGTTTCTGTGGCTATAGGTGGAGTGGGTTGTGTTATTTCGGGTTTCGAGTTTTTACTAGCTCTCTGGGAAACCTGTTTTTCATAGTTTTCCAAAAAACTTTTCACTCTTTCCGTGAAAATGTCATCATCGTATTCCCTGCAGGAGTCGAGCAGCTCTAATTCCTTGAGTAATTCTGCGTCCTGTTCTCCTTCAGAGACGTATGTACACAGCAGTTGGTTGCTTTCCTCCATTCGACAGTTGTCGGGGGCACTCGAATCGTGATTATTTCCGGAGAAAGGGTTGACTCAATTACTTCGGTGGTTGCTGGACTCTCGACGCTTTCCTTGGCCAATTTATCAGCCATTTTGTTACAGAGGATTCCTTGGTGTCCAGGAATGTGTTACCAAATCACTTCTAAGGGTTCCAGAGCGATTTTCATTTTTCCGAATTCGGAGCGGTTCTTAACTGGCATATTTTCATAAGTTTTCCAGTCATTCGCTTCCCATTTAGGAATCCATTCGGTTGCGCTACTGAATAGAAACTTCGAGTCAGTTTTTATTCGGACTTTATTGATGCCGGCTTCGTGGGCCTTTTGGGCTGCCACGGTCGCTGCTTCGATCTCGGCTGCATTATTGGTTTGGCGATCTTGACTGCCCTGTGAAACGTTTAAGCGGTTGTTTGGGCCAAACCAGACCCCTATACCAGCCTTCGGTTCTTCGCCTCTATGATAGCTGTATGTACCGTCTACGTATACATCTACAAACGTATTTTGTAAGGGAGGGAGCCATGGACTCGGGTTCTTAATTCCAGGGGGAGCCCTCTTTGGGGCCGAGTCATCCCTTTTCACGGCGACTGAAATTTCCAAGTTGGGTAACACGCTATGGGATTTTCGAAATACAGGCGCGTCCGAAGAATCAGAATCTTCATCATCCGAAGAAGGCTCGGTCGAGGATTCACTTCTAGCGATCGGTGATTTACTTGCTTCTCTTCTTCTCAACAGTCGATTACCTATGGAGCTTTCTTCTAGTTTCAGTGGTGGGGCTTGTTCTGACGGCACATTGGCCACATCGGATTCGCTTTCTGGAACCGTTGTTTTCTTCGGCCTTCCCCGCTTTCTAGGCAGGGAGGCCGGTATGTCGATTGACGGTAGAGTGGGGGTTTCCCCTCTCTTTGCAGGCTTGAATGCTGCTGTCCTTCTTTTCTCATCCTTCTTTTCTTCGGGGCCGCTTCTTGATGCTCCCGCTCGGGTCAGAACCAGTACCCTTTTGGGGGTTTGTTTGTGAGTGGGTCTCTTCCGTAAAGATCTCTTCCGAATTTGATCGACTGAGTGGATGTGTGAGGTCCTTCGGATCCACTCAGATCCTCCGGGTCCCTGTTTTCTTCTGAATGTTCAGAAGCATTGTCATGAGGGTTACCCAATAATGCTTCTACTCCTCTGTTCAGCTTTCCCTGCTTGTATTCGAATTTGTATTGGTAGTTTCGAAATTTATGTCGCCAATGAAGCAGCCTGGCCCCTGGATTATTGATATAGGTCATCCAGTGTACTAGCTCGTGGTCACAGGCGAGTATGAATTCCCGACATGAGTCAATGAATTCCCGACTTGAGTCAATATGGCGCCGACGGCTGGCTCGAGGCGTCAGTGGTCAGCTTGAAGGTTTTTCTAAAATAAGGATACCGCAAAATCGGCTCGCTACAGAGAGAGTCACAAAGTTTATGGAAGCTTTCATCGTGTTCCGTGCCCCACTTCCATTTTACATTCTTTCTAAGGAGGTCGGTCTGAGGTTTGGCGATTTTCGCGTAGTCTTCTATGAACCGTCGATAATAACCCGATAGCCCAAGGAATTGTTGGATGTTACGCGCGGTTCTTGGGCGAGGAAAGTTTTGTATTACTTCTATTTTGGCCGGATTTGGCTTCAGCCCCTCATGGCTAATAATATGGCCAAGATATGCTATTTCCTTTTGTACAAACTCGCACTTGTCAGGCTGAAGTTTCAGGTTGGCTGCTCGGAGTCGATACAGAAACCTTCTGATCTTCAAATCATGTTCTTCTAGGTCCTTGGAGTGAACCACGATGTCATCAAGGTAAACGAAGACTTCGGTCCCATGCATCTCTTTTCGCACCGTGTCCATCAGCCGTTGGAACGTAGCAGGGGCGTTTTTGACCCCAATGGGCATGCACAGATATTCGAAGTGTCCTCGAGGCGTAGAAAATGCCGTTTTGACCCTGTCATCAGGGTGTGTTTCGACTTGGTGGAAACCACTGGCTAGGTCGAGCACAAAAAAGTACTGGGTCTCCCTAAATGATCGAGGATGTCCGTAATATTTGGCAGGGGGTATGCGTCCCCTATGACCTTCTCGTTAAGAGCTCGGAACTCGATTACTGCCCTCCATTTCCTTTTACCGGATCCGTCAAGTTTCTTAGTCAGCAGCCTCGTTGGGATATCGGTATTGCTTTCTGGCTATGACCTCGTCGTTAGTGGTAGGGATCCTATGTTGGACTACATTCGTAGTCGAGAGTCTTTCTCCGTTTATGTGAAAAATATCGGCGAAGCCTTCTACCCATTTATAGACGTAGTTTCTTTCATTCAATGTTAATTCTGAAATGCGTAAGCTGTCTTTAATTTTCTCGACACGGTCAGTGTAAGAGCTACCCATTTCCTTTCGTAGGTCCCTAACCAAATATTCGGATTCGGAATTGGTGGATTCTTCGTCGTGCGGTTCGATAAAGACGTAGGGCAGGAGTTCCTGGGCAGGTAGCTCTATGTCCACGCCCTCCTCCCGGGTGTTGATGGCAAGTACATGGCAGACTCCTTCGTGGGTAGAGACGGCCGCCTCGCGTGGGTACACTCCCTCAGGGGTGTGTATCCTGGGTAGATATCCTTCTTTTATTTCTGGATTGAGGACGTTTACGGCGACTGGTTGCCTCGTCCTAGCCTTGAGTCTTAGAATCCTAGCGAAGGGTTTAATTTCGGCTTTGAGCGATGCTTGGGCTGATCGAGACTCCTTGTCAATAAATGGGATCGGGTTGATTGGATCCGAAATAGTGACCAACGAGTTATGCCTGAAGGATATTTGGGCTCGTTCTTGCCGCAAGTGAGGCCTTCCGATGATCCTATCGGGGGATATTGGGAAGTCATTCTTCACGATGTGGAATTCGACTGGGGTACCGAATAGGGTGATCCTGCTTGTTCCAGTCTTCACGACAGGGTCTGGATGTATCCTTGCCAGGAGAACGGCCCTGTCCGGCTCGTATTTTCATTCGAGGAGCAGAGTTTTAATTTTTAGCAAATTCACATCTGATCCCGGATCTACCATGAAGCTGCATGTTGAGTGTCTTAATTCTGGTGCTGTCAGAGAGACAACCGGGGAGCTTTCTATTTCGGTTCCTGCTCGTAGGACCCGATGGTGTGTTCGCTGGGGGTTGGACTGACTCCCTGCCGCGTCCGAGCGAGGAGTCTGTTGCAAGTTTAAATTTCCCGATTAAACATTTTAATAGAAACTTTAACTGTTTGGTTGAAAATCCTTTTTTGTTGGATAAATCCAGCTGTTTTTAATTTGTAATTATAATATTTTTTTGTTTTTGAAAGATCATCTATTACATTTATTGTTGAAGATTCATCTTTTTAGTTTAAAAGTTAACCCTCAGAGGCCATACCTCTCTCCAGTAACGTGAAGGCCATACAGGTGAAAATCTGGTTTTGACGATTTTAATTGTTTATATTCTTGCAATTTTATTTTTAATAACACATAAGGTATATGATTTCGGCGTAAAATTTCTTCAGGAATTGAAATATTTTATTACCAAAACTGCTAAATTGAATTATCACATAAAATATAGCAATTATTAAATAAACTTTTTAGAAAATTCGTTTTTTACGCAAAAAAGTGTATCTTTTTATTTAATATACATATATCAATAAAACTTGGGGAAAATGGAGATAAATACTTATATTGAAATTAAAAAAATTGTTTATTTGATCAATTATACTTTAACTATTTTTAATAGGTGCTTGAAAAAAGGATAATTTTAAAAAGGTAAAAACTCATGTCCAGTACAAAAAATGTGTTTCATTAAAAAATGTAGTACATAAGACATCCATTATTGATTGAAATTAAATATACAAATATACAGACAAATATATGCCACGAGTCGGCTGTTTTGTTGTTGATGCCCACTGACGAGGTTAGGCTCTACGAGACACCACGGCAAAGAAGGAAAATGATAAAAAAAAAGTAAATACTTACGTATTAGGCGCTAATAATTGCAGAACCTCATTTGTGACGCCGAGGCCAAACGAGTGCAAATTTGGCCTAAGGTAACTTTTCGCCGTTTCCAGCAGAGCAGCTGTAGAGCGACTGACGCCAAGCTGTTGCTTGACGGTTAGGCCGAAGTATAGACATAATTACCGCACAGTGCGTGCCCTGAGAGGGAGGGACATTTGAAATTTTCGGCCTGCCCGATTTGCACCCGTATGGCCTCTGAGGGTTAACCCTCTGCCTTGACTAGCGTATCCCCACTTTGTAATCTACACCACGTGACCACCTCACCCACACAAAGTACATGAGTGTTAGTGAAAGAGTTTCGGGATCGTATCCATTAAAAAAGTGGATGGGGCCGCTGAATAACATATTTTCTTAATAATAAATAAATTATTAATAAAAAATATTAAAAACAAAGTATCAGTATTAAAGTTTAGGTATATTCATCAAAATTGCTTCAAATTGGATAAAAAATGACACATTTATAATATGAAATCATCATGTGGAACATGACATTAAGAAGGAAACGTCAAAGTGAACAAAATACCTTTAAGTGGAAGAATTG
Organism: Andricus coriarius; assembly: GCA_932066315.1. NCBI lineage: Eukaryota > Metazoa > Arthropoda > Insecta > Hymenoptera > Cynipidae > Andricus > Andricus coriarius. Next base: position 14,512 of record CAKNWT010321242.1, read on the forward strand.
TTCACAATTCATTTAATTTAAGGTAACGTTGTGTATTAAAACGATCTTTTGCAAGATTGCATGCAATTTTTGCGCCTAGAAGGTCATTTCGCATTCTGCAATAGTAGGAAGGAGAAGTTATGTTTTCGTGACAGGTAAGGAAGAAAGTCATACAAAAAGTTTAGAATTGTATCATTTTTAATTTACTATCCTTCTTAAATTATTCAGGTTCTAATTTTGTATCAAAGTTATTAAATTTTTGATTGATTATGAAAAGCAATGAATTCTACTTTGCGTAAATGTACGTCGCATTCTTCAAACATGAAAATTGTTCTTTTGATTTCTCCTTTTATTTTGCAGACTCGACATCTTTTATGATTCGTAGTTTTTTTTTATCAAGTGATCAAGGAAACTTCTAAATAAATTGCTTCAAAGTGGATAAAAAGTAACAGGTTTATGACACGAAAACCATGTGGAACATAACCTCAAGAAGGAAACGTCAAATTGAAAAAAATACTTTTGAGTGGAAGAATTGTTCAAAATTAATTTAATTTACATTGAATTTAAGGTGGCGTTGTGCATTAGAAGATTTTTTGTCTGCAAAATGAAAGGAGTAATCAAATTAACAATTTTCATGTGTGAAGAATGCGACGTACCTTTATGCAAAGAAGAATTCTCGGTTATCATAATCAATAAAAAATTTAAGTACTTTAATACAAAATTATAATCTAAATAATTTAAGAAGGATAGTAAATTAAAAATTAGAAAATTCTAAACTTTGTGTATGATTTTCTTCCTTACCTGTAACGAAAACATAACTTCTCCTTCGTACTATTGCAGAATATGAAACAACCTTTTAGGCGCCAAATTGCATGAAATCTTGCGAACATTCGTTTTAATACACAATGTCACCTTCAATTAAATTTAAGTTAAATGAATTTCGAATAATTCTTCCACTCAAAAGTGTTTTGTTCAATTTGACGTTTCCTTATATTGAGGTTATGCTCCATATGATGGTTTTCGTATCATAAACTTGTCACTTTTTATCCAATTTTGAGCAATTTTTTTTAATATTCTTCAACTTTAGTACTGATACTTTATTTTGAGTATTTTTTAATAATAATTTATTTATTATTTTGAAAGTTTCTACCGAGGGGCACAAGTGCCCCTCGAAATAGCTATACGA
>CAKNWT010321248.1:784-13300 GCA_932066315.1 Andricus coriarius
AACTTCCGACAGATGGTGCTCAAACAGATGTTTGAGCGCCAGATGACAAATGTACCCCTCTAGAAAAAATTTTTTTTGACAATATCTCAAGCGCGGTTTGTTTGAATGGGAAATTCCGGATAATTTTGGTCACAAGGTAAGAAACTATAGACGGGTGTAAAAAAATAAAATCTATTTTTTCCGCATTAGGATCCCTTCTTCGTGCACGGTCACATATTACCTCTTAACAAATGATTTAACTATATTCAATCGAGGTGATAGACCTACCTTCGTGACATCTAGTTGTCGCGATGTAACAGATTTAACCTTTTGTTTGTTAAATATTATTCAAATAGCCAAGGCATGGCATGTATCGTCGAATACGCCCCTGTAGGATCATAGACAGATGCTTCTCCTTTACAGCCAACAGACGAGAGGTTCAAATGTATAGAAACCCTAAAGCAACTGACTGGGATACTCATAGGGAGAATCTCAGCAGTTTTGCTGGGCGCTATACCGGGCAGAATCAAGTTTATTAAACAAATAGAATTTGCTGTCGACATTCTAGAAAAAGTTATGAACAAAGCATATACAGACAATTTTGCTCTTTATATTAAGAAAAGAGACAGGCATGCAGCCTGGTGAACTCCAGAGAATGTTATCGGGTAACTTGGGATAATAATAATTTATAAAATACACATTCATATAATTATCTAATTTAAAAAAAGGTTTAAAAACCACCGTAGGGTGCCACTAGGATCAATTACCATCTGCGAAAATGACACCGGCTCCCACTAAAACCGCCGTAAATCACACCTACGACCACGGCTCACCACAGTGAGATGTATGGCCACAGGGCACGACAAAATCACAACGATAGGCCTGCGAAACTCTCGCGTGTCTTGCGGACACGAAATTACCCAAGGATGACAGCTTTCTGCATCCATCTGGCAATCGCCTTGGCATATTTTTGGCACGAGGACATGGCTTAACGTTAGAAACCAGTGATAGTTTCGCACCGCTGAGAGCGCCGATCACAAGGACAATTACTTTACCCGAATGTTTTGAGTCGTTTAAGATCCCTTTTGAGGTATTGATATCTCTCGTCCTTTTCCGTCTCCTTGGCAGTGATGTTATAGTCGGCCGGAGCTCAGAATCTAATCACGAATGTAGTTCGTCTCTCGAAAGCTTGGAGAACGATGTCAGGCCTCGAGTGTGCAATGGAGACTGCTGTCCGAAAATCGAAGTTCCAGAAAATTGGGCACTTGTAGTTTTGGACAATCGACTCAATCTCTCTCGGATTGTTCAGCTGGGCAGGGTCGTGACCAACATCGTAATAGCGACAAAGATGGTAATAAAACACTCTTAGTGCCGCATTATGTCTGTAGAAATACGTCGATCCCGCGTGTGTGGAACATCTGGTTAGTATCTCTTCTAGGTACTCAACGTGTGCATGACACGCTCTGTACAAAAGTTTGCTCCTTCGACAAGAACTGCTCTTCTACATCTTTGTAAAAGCTTCCGTGCATTTTCTCGTAGAGTAACTGTTGGCGAAATTCTTTAACCTCTGCTTTCTTGCCTTGTGCTTTTAGAAGTGAGGCATCTAGATGGAGTAGTGCACTTTACTCACTTCTGATGTTAAAATTCTGGCCAAGGAGCTCGGCCGCCTGCTCTGTGGCTTTGTAAAGGAACGCTCCTTTGCCAATCATCTCGTTTTCCTGATCATTTTTAGGAGAAGATCTCTGCCCTTTGCAGCGATGTAAGCTGTACTCAGAGCAATTTGGTTTGCGAGATGCATAATCGCGGAACGGATTAATTAATATGCAAGCTCTTATGCATACTCATGCGCTTGTACAGTGGCGATATGAGGGACCTTAAGCTCGCTCTTCGTTCATTGAACTGCCCCAAACGAGTAGAGTGGAACCTAACAAATTTGAAAACCAAATCTGTCGAAGAAGATGCTTGTATCTGCTTCGGAGAGACTTCTTCAGAGACATTACGTCCTGGATTCACAAGGTAAGGGTCCTCGGAAACGCGAGTAATCTTTCCTTTCTTCAGATTAATCTTGGCATACTTTTCCAAACCAAAGTCCATACCAATCTCTCCTGTGTACTTCTTGACAATATTTGAAAGAAGTTCATGTTTGCTGACACCAGAAGCATAGCTCTTCAGGCCATCGATATAAAATACTTGATTAACCCTATACACGCGATGATTAGTGTCGCAGCAGAGTTATCAGCTACAGTGTGCAGGCAGAAGTGCGATTGAAAAAAAGCGGAGGGCTAACGGTGTCGCCCAGAAAGACACCCCTCTGGAAGGTGGCGTTGCTCGTTGTGATACGATAAGTTCCAGATAAGATGGTAAATCTAGTTTTCAAAAGGGGCATCAGAAGGGCACCGTCAAGCATTCCAACAGGCAGCTGATAAGTATAAGATCATTGGCTCTTAACCTCAAAGCCATACTTGCGTGCCAGAAACACGCCAAGACACTTGCGAGATCGATGCTGAGGGCTGTCGTCCTCGGATCCCTCCGTATGCTCACGACATGTGACCACTCAGCACATGAGCGTAAGACATGGCCACAGGTGTGATTTACCGCGGACCTACTGGAAGCCATTGCGATTTCCATATATGACACTTGCGCTCAGTGGAACTTTGCGCTGCCTGCTTAACTTGTCGTTTTAATTATTTAATATATATATATATAATAATAATTTCATGTGAACTTTAAGCATTAATATTGCCTTTGGGCGACATCGCTCAGGCAAATAATGAAATCCTAGAGCACTTGTATAATAATAATTGTACATTTGGAACGGGGACTTTCAGGCTTACGAATACAGCCGAAGAAGTGCTTATCTGCTCGAGACTCAAAGGAAAAGCGTTAATATGGTTCCACTTTAGGCCGGAACATATTGAAATACCGGCGAATGATTTGATGCGGAAATTTAAGGAAATGTTTCACTAGAATCCTAATAAAGTTCTGCTCAGGAAATGATTTGAAGATCGGACATAGATGAAATCTGATTACATCCATGAAAAGAGAATCCTCGCTGCTTCAATTGTACTAAGTGGGGTCACTATGAATCCGATTTTGACCAAGCAGAACGCAAAAAAAGTGTGAGTAAAGAAAGAAAAGAGGCATACGCCTAATGAGGGTGGACTTTTCGGGTTCAGGAAGTCAGACAAATAAGGGGACGTCCCATGAATCATACACGTCAATAAAACCAACTTTTAGAGTCAGAATGGAAGATTGGAAAGTAGCCAGTTGTGTCGTCATTATTTACAAATTAGATGGGTAGTTAAACGTTTCAAACCATTTAAAGCTGCAGGAGATGGTAAAATATTCCCTGCATTACTTCAAGATGTAATCCATTCCTTGGCGGGTTTATCGTGTGACGTCATTCGGGAATGCTTAGCAATGCACTGGGATACACCCCGGTACCATGGGAAAAAGTTAAGGAAACTTTCATTACAAAGCCGGATAAGGATACCTGCTACCTACCAAAATCCTTCAGACCGAACAGCTTCACCTCGTTCATCCTGAAAACACTAGAAAAATTAGTTGACCCTCAAAAAGGCCGAACTAGTACAGACGCTCTCTATACGTTTACCTTCCGCATTAATAATACAATGCGGAAAGCTGAAGTAGCAATGCCAGTATTTCAATACATAGAGGGGCCATTTAGTAACACTCAAACTGAATCCATATGCGGCTCTGCTGAAACACATGGAGTCAGTGATACCGTAAACAGGTGGATCTACTCCGTGTTAAAAAGCAGAACGATAAACACTTAACTACATGGTAATGAAGTGAAGATAAAAGTTTCAAGAGATTTCCGAAAGGGAGGAGATATTTCATCCACCCAGTGGGCGCTTGTCATTGATGAAAAACGAATCGGGCTTTTACACTCCAGGCTATGTAGATGACGCAATGGTATAGGGACCGTTGTTTGTCCGTTGTTCGTCCGTTAACCTGGACAAGATGAAACTCATACACCTTACCAGATGAAGGAAGCTTCCTGGCCTCAAAAATCTTAAATCATACGGTAGAGGAGTAGAATCTTCAAAACTAGCAAAGTATTCAGAAGTAATATTTGACCCTAAATTAACCTGGAAAATCCATGCTGACTCAATGGTAAAGAAAGCTAAGATGGGTTTTAGGGAATTTTGGAACTCATAATTACTACAAAATAACTAGAAAGCCTCCAAAGGTTTTTCTGCTTGACGATCAATGCTGGTATAAAAGCAACACCAACATCAGCTCCTAAGGTTATTCTGAACATTTTGCCGTTGCACCTTTTCGCTAGAAAGATTTCGGCAGCAGAAGTCCATAGACTCCTAGTAGGGGGCAACATTAGTGATGTTGAGGTGACAGATTTACATGTTATCAATAAGCGCATGCTATGCGAGGATAATATTCTCGCTATGTAAACTGATGTTTTATCTTCCTTGCAAGCAAAAAATGGTATGATGAAGGAAGAAAGAAAAAATTATTTACACCACGAGGTCTCCTTTGGCACACAGGCGGCTCCGAAGACTCTTTGGGCCATTCAAAAAATACGTAACGCTTTTTCCTGACATTTTTGGCTCCCCCTCCTAAATAACGGTTTTTCTATAGTAAGGTTATGTAAGTTTAACATTGGCGTAACGGTCGAATTGACCTCCCCCCTCCCTACTAAAAGCGTTAAGTATTTTCTGAACGGCCCCTTTTTTAAGAGGAGCTGAAATCTTTAGAAAGAAGCCCAGGGCTTAGATAGCAACAGCACTGGGCACATTACACACAGTTTTCCAGGCCGAAATAATAGTTATTACAGCTTGCCTGGTGGAAATTTGTAAATGGGAATATGAAGGGCAGCACATTTACATTTGTTTTGACAGACAAGCAACACTTGAGGCTTCTTACATCTACAGAGGTTACTTCAGGACTAGTCTGGCGTTGCTTTCAAAATCTTCTTAAGATTGATGGTAAAAACCGCATCAGTCTGATCTGGGTTCCCGGTTAGAGAATATTGAAGATAAGATGAGCAAGCAGGTGAACTGGCTAAGGTGGTAGCTTCACAGTACCTGATTAGCCTGGAACCTAGACCAAGAAAAATGGTGCATTTTAAGAATTTTAGTTCTGGTACATGTACTAAAAGACTGAAGAACTCCTCAACATGGAACGAAGGCAGATTAATGTCGTAGTGGGGATGATTACTGAACACTGCCGACTGAGAAAACTCTTGATCAATATGATGATTGGGGACAACCCTCGTTGCAGAAGGTGTTATTTTCCTGCTGAGACAGCTCATCACATAATTTTTTAATGTGATGCACTGTATCTGGGGAATTTTTTTCTCGAACCAGAAGATTTTCGTCACACCTCCTGCAGATCAGTGTATGCCTTTATGGTAAGGACTGACCTTATGGGAGATAGTTCAATTTCAGGGTATAGTACAATAGGTTATAACGCAGAGCTATGGGCAGCTATTTTCGTGCATTCCCGAATAATAATTATTATTATAATCTGAGCGTGTCGTGTTTAAGTTCGATTGTTGGATTCTTGGTTGTTTTAATTTCCGAGAATTTCGTAACAAAATTCGATTCCTTGGTGTTTAAAAAAAATGGTTTTCAATTACAGACATGAATATACTTAAAAGAATAACTTCTATGCCTGATAATAACGGCCACAAATCACTGTTTTATACATAATAATATAAATTTTTATTTAAAATTATTTCCAAATGGTCCAAACGTCATTAGTTGGACACTTCTTGGTGCAGTTTGCAAAATAAAAGTATTTTTATACGTAAAACATCTTAACAATAAATTTATTGTTCATGTCATGATGTTTTCCGATTCAATATCTTTAGGAATGTCAAAAGCTTAATCTTTATGAAAATATTCAACCCCTTTTTTTATTGTTGTTAAGTGTTGTCCCCAGATTTGTGCGACATTGGCTGGATTATCTGTAAATAGTTACAATAAATTTTTAATCAGCTACGAAAAAAACCAAATAACCTGTGACAGTGTTAAGCTAGTAGATTTAAATGTAGAAAAAGTCAGCCATGTTGAAAGTTATTCTTTATTTATTTATGAAAATGATATTACTTGTTGCGTCATTAGCTCGACGTATATTAAATCTCTTCAATTTATGTTAATATTATTATATATATCAATTATATTTATTAAGTGTACTTTACGTGCATATGATATCCTATTCCTCATACGTTATATTTAATTGTACGCGCCTGAATCAAAGAAACCTGATGTTGTTCGGCCCTGATCTACGTGTATGCCTGCGCTATCTGCTGGCCGCTGCTTTTGTGTTTTCAGTTCGGTCGTTGATACGTGCACGATAAGTTAATGTTTCAGAACGATCTTCAATAAAAAGTAATTTCTTTTTTATTCTTCGCTTTCATTCATCAGGTTATGGCTCCAGGTCATGCCTTGCTGTGTGCGGAGTAAACCGGAATATTTTAAAAAGTATTAGAATTCGTTTCTTCACCGGTTTATGTAATCCGAGATTTAATGCGAATGAGGTCGTGAACATTTAAACAATGGCGGACAGATCTGACGTGGCGTCGGTTGAAAAGTGTGATAGTAAAAGCTATCAACAGTTGGCGATTTCAAATGGACTGTGCTCTGAGACCAAAAGGTGTGTATGATATCGCCTCAGGAACAGTGGCACAGCCTGGAGCAGAAAATGCTAAATGTATTTTGGACTCCGTGTACCAACAAAAGTTGGAATTTAATAAAATGATGAATCTTGATCGGTCTCATCAGGTAAAATTATATACAAACGAATCGCTGGCACATCACCTGGTGAAAATTGAGAATCTAGCCCGTCAAGTAAAGTAGTCCGGAGAGACTTTAATCGACGTTGCCATTCCTAGAACAATTCTCCGAACGTTACCAAGCAAATATTGATGTTTCCAATAAGCATGTGTTTCCGTGGATCCGGAAAAACAGACGTTGCCAAATATTACGGCAAAGCTTTTGGACGAAGAAGCCAGTCTAACCTCAAGGGAGGGGCAAGAAATGGCTTGTCTTGCATCTTTGAATCAAAAGACTGATTCTAAAAGTTCTACAGCAAAAGGCATAAAATCTGTAGAGTCTGAGTTTGACTTGCGTAAAGTGGCTTGTTACAATTGTCGTAAAAAGGGTAATTACTTTTGGAACTGTCGGATTCTAAAGGAGAATAGTGATAGAAAGGAGAGAGAAGATGATTAGTCTGACTTTAGTGTTGAATTCAGTGATGTAATGTTGCGCTATTCTAGTATCCGCCGATGACATGTGGCTCATGGATAGCGGTACATCCGCTTACTTAACTCATCGGAGAGAATTTTTCTCCGCATTCCAAGAAATGTGTGAGGACAGCGACTTCTCTCTTGCTAACCATTAAGGATTGGCAATTAGAGAAACCGGTACAAATAAAATGAAGAGGCTCCTCAATGACGAATAATCCCACTCTACAATCACGAGCGTTCTGTACGTGCCGATGTTGAAAAGAAATTTGTTTCCTCTGGTTGGTCTAATCTCAAAAGTTCTGAAGTTCACAACAAAAATCCACAGCTGAAGTATACCTGGAAGGAAATTAAGTGGCTAGTGTGGTTCTTACGTCAAATAATCTCTACAAAATGTTGTTTTGTACGATTGTGTCTCCCGAGCTTAGCGCAGTTTCTTGTGCTGATTTAAAATTGTGGCAAGAACGGCTTAGCCACGTGAACGCTAAATCGCTTTGCACTATGATGGAAAATAGTCTTGTCGAATATGTTCAGATAAGCGACAGGAGTACCTTTTTCTGCAAAGATTGCCAATATGGCAAACAGCATAAGTTTCCGTTCTCCAAAAATGAACGAAGAGAGACTTTGCCGGGTGAAGTGGTTTATATCGACTTATGTGGTCCCATGACGGTTGACTCGGTTAGTGGTGCACAATATTTTATGATATTTAAAGATGGCACATCATCTTTGCTAACTGTGAAGTTTCTCAAGCATAAATCGGACAGCCTAGATTGTTTTAGAGAATACCTAAAAAAGAGTGAAAATAAATTCGGGTTCTTAGTGAATGTTTCGCGCTCGGATAATGAGACGGAATTCTGTAACAACGAGTTTCGTGAATTTCTCTCAGGTCAAGGAATCGAGCATAAGAAGACTCCTCCTTATACACCAGAAGAAAATGCTCGGTTAGAAGGAGAAAATAGAACGGTGGTTGAATCAGCTCACTCCATGCTTTACACAAAGAATTTGCCGAAATATCTGTGGGCTGTTGCGGTAAATACCGCAGGTTATTTGCTAAAGAGAATGCTCACAAGTCAAACTGCGAATACCACGCCGTAAGAGATCTGACACGAAAAGAAGCCTACACTCAATCACGTTAAAGTGTTCTGGAGTATAGCTTATATGCTCACACCTAAAGAAAAAAATACTAAGCTCGAACCTAAAGGGAGAAAGCTCATTCTTATCGAGTATGATGCTACCTCGACCAACTAACGATGGGTTGATCAAAAGACGAAGAAAATTACTATTTCCTGAAATGTAATTGATAACGAATCAGAGGAAGTTCGTGAAAACTGTATTAAAAGACGAATTAGAGGCGCTGAAAACGAATAACACATGAAAGTTGGTTCCTTTGCCAGCTGATGAGAAGAGTATTAGATCAGGATGGATTTTTCAGGTAAAAAGAGATTGACTTGGAGAAATTTAGCGCTACAAAGCAAACGTATATGCCAAAGGTTTCTCTCAAGTTATACAGTAACCTATGTACCAACCACGAGATTTGAAACAATTCGTGTTCTTTTGGCAGTAGCTGTAAAAAAAATAATTAAAATAGTCCAATTGAACATAAAAATAGCATTTCTTCATGGCGTTTTGACATCATCGGTTTCCATGCATGTTCCGGATGGTGTCGCAGATTCAACGGAACTTGTGTGCAGACTGAGGAAGTCATTATATGGACTGAAACAGGCACCGCAATGTTGGAACCAAAAGTTTAAAAAGTTTCTACAAGAATTTGGTTTTCGACAGTGTCAGGCCAACAGGTTTGTCTGTATGGACATGAGCTGGAATGTGTCTTCGAGGTGACAACCCAGTGAACCTGGCCTCTATTCGCGTATGGAAACGAAGAGAGAAAAAGAAGATGGTCCCATCTTTATTTCTGGAGCCATCTACATCCATTGACTGCTGAAGACTTTTAATCTTGAAAATTTAAACTTTATTTATCTCTCCCTTTTCACGACAGAGGCTGAGTACATGGCAGTATCAAGTGCATCGAAAGAAGTGGTGTAGTTAAGGTATTTCTTGTCTCAAATCGGCGAAAATCCAAGACGTATAACTACATTGTTTATAGACGACCAAAGTGCTATTAAGTTGATTAAAAATTCTGTGTTTCACAAACGTACGAAACACATCGTGATGGCGTATCATTTTGTGAGAGAGAAAATTGAGAGTGGTGTGCTTGATGTGAAGTACGTTTCTTCCTCGAAGCAACTGGGTGACATTTTCACATAAGCGCTACCAAAACCTATCTTTTTAAACTATAAGATTCGTTCTTTACTTGAATTACACAATCTTAAGCGATTTCTGTAATATTCAGATCTAAATTTGTTTTGATTTTTACATGTACGAAATGAATGGGAGTATTAGGTATAATTAACGTGCATATGATACCATATTTCCAATATTTTATATTTAACTGTATGCGCCTAAAGCAAGGAAACCTAATGTTGTCAAGGCCCTGATTTACGTATGGGCCTGCGCTATCTGCTGACTGCTGCTTTTGTGTTTTCAGTTGGCTCGTTGCTACTTGAGTAACAAGTTAATTTTCCATAACGCACTTTAATATAAAGTATTTTTCTTTTCATTCCTCGCTTTTATTCATAAATATTTCTAATTTTATGTTTTGAATCTGTATTATCTCTTTGGTTTAATACAATTTTGTCGCACTGAGGGTCTGCTGTTTAAATTTATAACTAAATTTTATAGACATTAACAGTTGGAAGAGTATTGCATGTTTATGTTAAACCATTTATCTATGAAAATTAGAGTATAATTTGAGTTTTGAGGTTGACGATTTCCGAAATCAATTAATATTTTTTTATTTAAATTTATACAAATTAACTGTATTATGATCTAAAAGTATTTATAACATTAGACTGTTTTTATATGATATCAAAAAGTCACACCCGGATGATGTCACATTATTATTTGGAGCTGAAATATATTGTTTTCTAAGGCAAAATATCAGACACGTCTTTTGACACGGCTACTTTAATATTTAGGTGGATTGTGAAAAAATTAACGCAAATTTTCTTTCAAATTTTGTACTTTAGAAAATTTGCATACTTCAATTTCTTTCAAAACAGTTTTTAGTTCTATCTACAATATTTCGAATCCCTAAAAGAAACATTAAAAAATTTAAAATTCACAGAAATGGCGTGAATATTTCGAAAAAACTTATACGTTAATTTTCTCGCATAGGCCACTTTCGATTTTTTACAGTTTTTAAGATTTATAGTAATATAAGGTGAGAATTGAAGCACAGGATATCTCCCTCGTTTAACTTTGAATAAAAATCAATCAAAGCTGACCTTTTTGTAAAAATGGTCTTTTTTAGAACAATGAACGTCATTTTTGTAATTTTCTAATTTTTTAAAGTTTCTTCTAAAGATTTTGAATATTCTAGATAGAAATAGAAACGGCTAATAATAAAATGAGAGAATGTAATTCTTTTCCCAAGATACTACATTTCAAAAGAAGTTTGCTGTAATTTTTTAATAATTCCCTACATATTCAAGTAGCCCTAAGTTTGTAAACCAAATTTTTGTAAAAAAAAACAATTATTATTGTTATTACTCAGTGATTAACATCCAGCATTAAAAGCAATTATTATTGTTATTATTAGTTACTTCATATGAAATCAGTCATGAATATATGTTAAAAATACTGGTACATTTCCATACATTTTTATTCCTTAAATTTTTCCTTAAATTTCCGAATCAATGTTTCTAAAATTGCAAATAAATTTCCATAAATTGCCGCAATTTTTTCCGCTTCTTACAAATTTGAATTTCTTGATCCTTTATCATAATCAATAAGATTCACTAGATCTTATGTGGCGTAAACAATTTTTCAAAATTGTTGATGCTTAAATTGTACGCTTTACGAAGTATCATCCATATAGGATAGTCCTAAAACAAGACTGACGGGTTAACTTTTATTGCTCTGTAAGAACTGAATAAGAGGTAAAATTGATTGATTTTTTCTTTATTTTAGGACCCACATTATTATGTATAATATTTTCATACCTTCTAATCATCTGAATAAAATAATGATTTAATGATTTCATTTTTTCTATCAAATTGTTTTTCGTCGGTCTCTGTATATTGTATATTATATCCTCTGTATATACAGTGCAAGCTCCGAGCAGTGCCGGCCGAGCAATGCCGCTTCTCCGATTTCACGCTCGAGCTATACCCCCACTACTTTAGCGTCGGTCGCGATCGATGCATTTCATAGCTAACGCTCCGAGGAGTGCCGGCAACGAAACGGCAAAATTTTAAGGTTTTTCTCCGGCCAAGCCTTGAAGTTGTTCAGTCAAACAAATTGTTAATTTTATAATACATATAAGAAATGAAAGATTAGGAAAACTGTTCGTTATACAAAATTATTTTTAGTCCACTTGAAAAAAATTTGCTATGATATAACATCAAATTTATATACTATAGGGCTAACTAATCATTGTTTATTTGATGTTTCGGCAAATATTTATAAATGCTTTGGATAAAGATGTTCTGGATGAATGTTCAATATAAAATGTGAACGTTAAAACCTGAAGGAATCGATGAAAAATTATAAAATCGCGTTCAAATGATCTTAGATGTCTCATTTCAGCTCATTTAATAAGCGTTTCTATGAGAAAACAGCTCGCAGTATTATTGCGCTGTACAAAACGTGGTAGAGAGTGAATTTCCATAATTCAAATGAACGAATATCTATTCTTAACACTGTGAAAAAAGCTTTTCATTGTTCTTTTTCTTCAAGTTTTACATGTATTGTTATAATTAATAAGATTGCACGAGTGACATCAAATTGAGGTTATAATTGACAATTCGATATTTGAGTTTCTCTTTGTTAAAAAAAAGAGAAACAAGCAATACGACACAGTAATTAATTATTAATGTACTGCGCGAGATTTCACAGGTTACGTTGAAAGTGAGGTGAAATATTTGACATTTTGACGCTTTCTTTACATTTATTCTAAGAATCGAACATACCATAGCTAATGATCGATTTTTATGTTTTACATACCTTTAAGCTCGGGTTTATAATGAAATAATCCAATATGAATCACTTTTGTACACATTTAATGTACACTATAGGTACATAAAACGATGTTAGAGATAGATTTTGAACCTAACTGACGCGCGGCATTGCTCGGAGTTTGTCAGCTGAATTCTTCCCCACGCGTTCGAGCGTGACCGCGCTTAGAGTGGGGGTGATTGCTTCTTGCAATTATACTCCCCTGTAGCCCCGAAAGCGGCATTTCTCGGAGC
>CAKNWT010321257.1:0-17629 GCA_932066315.1 Andricus coriarius
GGGGGGGGGGGGGACTCAAGGTTTCAGATCTTCTATGTGTGATTTGCCTATGAACTTATCGGTGAGGTCTGAAAGCTCATAGAGGGTGTGTGATAACACTTTCGAGACTCGATATGGACTAATGTATCTGACGCATAGTTTCGCGGAAATATTTTTGATTTTAGAGGAAAGCACTCGAGATCGGGATAGAACTAAATCTCCTTTATGGAATCTTAGTTGCCTGCGCCGGAGGTTATAGTACTTAGACTGTTTTTCAAATGCATGGTCTAAGTTCTTAATCACCCAATCGCGCATGGATTGAATTTTAGTCATTCTGTTTTTCCAAGATTCAGGGTCTCGAGTTTGTATTTCAGGTTCGCCATTGGGTCGGGATGATGTGGGTGATGTTAAATTCCCGAGCGAGTTGATAGCGAATTTTATTTAATAACTCAGTCCCGTTATCGGTGAGAAGTACTTGAGGCGTCCCCCAGCGATTAATTATATTTCCGCGAAAGGCAGCCTCTATTTTCTTACCCGTAGCTAAGCGTAGTGGTACAATTTCTACCCATTTCGTAAACAAATCTGGTATTACCAAGATGTAATGAAATCCTAATTTACTCCTAGGGAGGGGGCCCATAATATCGGCGGCTATCACTATCCACGGTTCCTCTACGACACGGTGTCCCATTGAGCCTGCGGGTACTTGTTGTTCTACCTTGCACATCTGACAGATAGTGCAAGTCGTTACATAGTTTCTTATGTCCCTAAAATAATCAGGCCAGTAATATTTAGCGGAAACACGCATATAAGTTTTTTGTGTACCTAGGTGACCAGATTGCGGTTGGTCGTGAGCTTCTGATATCACAGATTTCTCTTCGCTGTCATTGGGTACTAGTTTCCATTCGTCGAGGTCTTTAACAAAGTCAGAGACAAGGGGGTTGGGTCGGTAGGTATATAATTTATCGTTGGTAATCTTCCAACGGGGGAATCTTTCAGGGAAATCGGACACGGCTGTGAATCGTCGGGAATACCAAGGGGGAATGGGATCTCTAATTAATAATAATATTTCTTCGGGAATTTGGGGCTCGTACATACGGGATAGGCCATCGGGAACGTAATGGGAAGAATCTTTTCTGTGCATAATATCAAAGTCGTATTCTAGAAGGGATAAAGACCATCTTGCTAAGCGACCGGTAGAGTTTTTTATATTATGTAGCCACCGAAGGCTACTGTGATCTGTGATAACGGTGAACTTATAACCCTCTAGATAAGGTGTGTATTTTTGAATAGACCAAACGATCGCGAGGCATTCTTTTTCCGTCGTTGTATATTTTTGTTCGGCTTCTGTTAATGCTGAACTAGCATACGAGATTACGCATTCTTGGCCATCAACGTTTTGTGTGAGAACAGCTCCTAACCCGGTATTGCTTGCGTCTGTTTGCAATAAAAAGGGGATTTTAAAATTAGGACACGTTAAAACGGGTGCTTCGGATAAGCAATGTTTAATCTGCTCAAAAGCGGCTTGCTGATCTTCTCCCCAAATCCAACGCTGCTTTTTCTTAAGCAACATCGACAGAGGACTCGCCAAGGTCGCGTAGTTTTTAATAAATCTACGGTACCAACTCGACATTCCGAGAAATCTACGCAAAGCTTTTACGGTTTTAGGGGCAGGATATTTTAGGATGAGATCTATTTTATCGGGGTCGGTCTGTAGGCCGTTTTCATTTACTAGGAAACCTAAATAGTGTACTTGGGGACAGCAGGATTCGCTCTTATCTAGATTAATCTCTAAACCAGCATCTTTTATTATAGCCAAGACTTTAGAAAGCCATTGAAGGTGTTCTTCAAAGGTTTTTGTAACTATTATTACATCATCCAAATAAACAAAGGCGTGTGGTTCCATCTCAGGACCTATTAATTTTTCAAACCAACGGTGATATGTCGCTCGGGCGATTGTCAGACTGAGGGCGATCTGTTTGGTTTGAAAGAAGGCGGCTCGTGGTACAGTGAATGCAGTCTTATCGCGACTGTCTTTATCGAAGGGAATTTGGTGGAAACCTTTGCGGAAATCTATTTTCGGGACATGAGTTGCACTTCGCAATTTGTCCAAAATACCTGTCATTTGCGGCAAGGGGTAGGCGTCCTTTTTCGTGACTGCGTTGACTTTACGAAAGTCGAGGCAGAAACGATATCCGCCGTCCGGTTTTCTAGCCATTACTATTGGTGAAGACCATCCACTATTGGAGGGTTCGATGATGTCATTAGACAACATGTCATCAACCTCGGCAACTATCATTTCCATGATTTAAGGGGATGTTAAGTAGTGACGTTGTTTTATAGGTGATTGGTTCCCTACGTCTATGATATGTTTAGTCAAATTTGTTAACCCGTACTTGCCAAGTGATTCAGGTAATTCTCGTTTTAGAAAGACTTGAAGTTTAATATCTTCTTCTAAAGTTATTTCTCTAACACCACAACGAGTTTCAAAAGATTCAGTATGAGGTTCAAAAGAATAGATTTGATTAGGATTATTCTTGAAATTCCATTTTCTGTCCTCGAAATCTACATTCATTTTGAATATTTTAAACAAATCCAAGCCAATTGCAAAAGCGACTGGTAATGATTTAAGAACTCTAATGCTGTTAGCTACTTGGACTCGGGCTCTCCTATACGTGGAGTTCAGAAAGGTTGCAAACCGGAATAGGGGTAGAAGAACAAAATTCAAAACTAGGGGTTCTTTTGGGGTCCTCTGGAAGGTACAAATTAAGGTTAATTTCCTGCAGGTTGGAGTAATAGGGCTCGCAAAGGGGTTGGGGTGTGGAGGGGTTCGAAGGGGAGACATTAGGAGTGGACACGATAGGCTCGGGGTTTGAAGCAGTCGTAATCTCTATAGGGATCGGTAAGTCTGAATTATCATGAGGTATTAATTCTCTAGTTCTTAAGTTCATAATCACAGAAATCAATTGATTCTGTGTTTCTAGGTCTTTTAATAAAGGATTACTCGGATGGATTGAAGAGAGTTGCGGGTTTTTACTTTTAATTCTAATAACTGGGACTTGAGAGGCTATATCCATTTCTTTTTTTCTGATAAAAATTCTATTTTCGAAAATAAAAAGAGTTAGGTCATAATCTTTAAGGGCATAATCTCCTATAAAATCTGAAAAGTCAGTTTCTGGGTTTAAATAGTCGACCTGGATTAGTTTCAAAGTTTGGGGGTATTTATCTCTTTTAATTTTTCGGGATTCAATTGTTGAATGGGGTTTATTAGGCTTTGCAGGTGGCATATACACCCTATGACATACCTGGGGATTCAATTTCTCGAACACCTAGGGCATTCTGATTTAAAAGTATCGTTTCTACCGCAACCAAAACAAAATATTTTTCTAGGTTGATTCCATTCTGCAAACCTATGGCCTCTTTCACTACAATTACAACATTTAAGGGGCGCGTCATTTTTATATCGGGGGGCGAAAGTGTCGGAGGTGGTTGTGGGAGTTTCGGGGGTATCGGTTCTCAAAGGGGTTGGTTTTGGATCGGACTGTGATGCGGTAGGGAGGTTTTTAGAGGGATGGGGTTGGCTTCGAATCTGTCCTCTACTATTTTTTTCTATCGACAGATACGCGAGGTCAACCGGTTCCTCTCGAGGAAACTTTTCGGTGGGTTCCTCGTCTAAAAACGCAATTCTCTCGTATCGCGTATCTACCCTATCTCTCTCGAATCGCCTATCGGGTGGTCTGTCTGTTCTCCTATCCTTTGGGTCTCTATAAGCCAACTCAGGCAGCAGGGACCGCTCCGGGGAAGGGGGTGGTTTATAGTTTTTGGCTACACGATAAATCTTCTCCGCAACATTTGCAAGGTCTTCCAAGTGTGCGAAGTCCATTATCTGGTTCGTTTGTATAGTCAAATGTAATCTGGGGAGGAGGTTTCTATGTGCATAATTAATGTCTTCGGATTCTGGCATTTCGGGGATCACTCTATCGAACATGTTCCGCATGCAGGTCTGGTAATCGGAGACAGACTCCTTTTCACCCTGCGTCCTTTGGTGGATTTCTTGTCTTAACTGAAACTGGAAGTCTGAGTCTCCGAACCTAATTCTGAAAGTTCTAGCGAATTCGTTGAAGGTATGCCATAGCCGTCGTGATCCCCGGAACCAGTTGAAAGCGATTCCCGATAAGAAAAGGGAATCACCCGCATCAGATCAGCATCGCAAATAGGCATTAGTCCTCGACCGTCCTGGATTCGCATTAGAAATGCGTCTGGATCTTCATTACGAGCGCGGGAATATTTAATATTCCATTTGCGCATGATCTCGTAGGCGCGCGAGGGGTTGGAAGGGGGATGATCGCTATGATCTCGGTAGGAACGGGAGCGAGGGGGCGAAAAATCTTCTTGAGGGGGGTCGCCAACGGCGAGAGATATAATGGTCTTCATATTCTGGATCCCAGTGACGGGGGTGTTCGTCACGCGTCGAGTGGGGGAAGGGCTATAGATTCTCAAACGTAACCTGCGAGCGGCGCGCGGGGTGCGTGTCGTCCCAGGTTAGGTGTGTACTGCGGGGGTACGGGTCCTCCGGTTCAGGGTGCGAACGGCGAAGGGGTAAGTATTCTCTAGGGGCGACATATGAGTGGCGCGAGGGGTATGCGTCGTCATGGGCAGTGTGTGTATGACGGGAATAGGGGTTCTCGGGGTCGCGGTAAGAGTGACGAAGAGGGGGAGATTCTCTAGGGGCGGCATGTGAGTGGCGCGAGGGATTTACGGTACTAGACCCGCGTATATTAAAATAAGGGTATACGGGGTCAAAGGTTGATTCTCTAAAAGGATCGGAATCGCCATGGCGGTTGCGTTGAGACTTAACACTTCTATTTACCGGGTTTCTGTGAAGCGTGGGGGTTCCATAGTAGTGAGTTACCGGTCGTGTCTCGTCTTCTTGGCCACCATAACATTCATTTCCTGCTCGACTATTTTCTTTATTAATCGAAACGCGTTTATTTTGTTCTTTATTTTCGCTAATAGGATCGCCAATCATTTCGGGATAAGAAAAGGGGGGTTCTGTTTGCGAGGCGACACTAGCCTTCTCTATACTTTGTTGGGGAAGGGGGGAGGGTCATGGGGGGATTCGTCGCGAAAAGACGCAACGGAACCCGAATGATTAGAAGGGTTTCCTTCCATTTCACTTGTTTCCTCGAGAGGGAGGGCGTGGGATGGTTTAAAAGGGTCAACCGTATCCCTATTATATTTCACAGCTTTTACTAGCCACTCCCGCAAAGTTGCAAAATTTCCTACGATGAAAAGATTTCTTTACCCTAATTCGCAAATAAGTTCTTCTTTATTTAGATTATAAATCCAAGAAGTTAATTGCTGGTCCCCGTTCATATTTACCACGAGTCCCGAAAGGTTAACCGCTTGTCAAGGAGATAAGGAGGGGCGCACTTAATAGTGTTTGGAGAGAGAAGTGTAATCACAGAACGAGAAAGATAAGAAGCGGGAATACACAACTATTATAATTTTCTTTCAAGGCAAAATCGATTTAAAGCGTAAACACAGGTGTCCATAGAAGGAAAGATAAGAAGCAAGAATGCACAATACAAATTATTCTCTCAAGGCACTATCAATACACAATGTAAACACAGATGTCCATATACATAATCAAAATAATAGAGATGAGGAACAAGAATATACTTAAGTAATTATTATCTCAAAGAGAAATCGTAATCAAATATAAACACTAGGGTGGTCCAAAAAATGCTTTTCACCCTAGAGGGCAAGGCCCCCCCCACAAAAGTTTCCATTTCCGGAGAAAGAAAATCCAGAATTTTTTTATTTGAAATTCGAATATTAAAACGTGCCACCGGGCACTTCAAAATACCATTTGATTAACCTGGGGAAATTTTGGATTTTCGAAAAATTGAACTCATGTTCCAGGGTTTCATCGAAACGTGCCAAGTTTTGTAGATATTTAAGAGGAGTACCTATGAAATAAAACCATACTAATAACTTTCATTTTTAACCCACCCTTACCACCCGATAGCGCCCCAAATATAACCCAAAAATTGAAAAACTACATTTGGGGGAGGGGTAGGGTGGGTTAAAAATGAAAGTTATTAGTATGGTTTTATTTCATAGGTACTCCTCTTAAATATCTACAAAACTTGGCACGTTTCGATCAAACCCTGGAACATGAGTTCAATTTTTGGAAAATCCAAAATTTCCCCATGTTAATGAAATGGGATTTTGAAGTGCCCGGTGGCACGTGTTAATATTCGAATTTCGAAAAAAAAATTCGGGATTATCTTTCTCCGGAAATGGAGACTTTTGTTGGGGGGGGGGGGGCCCCGCCCTCTAGGGTGAAACAAAATTTTGCAATGCATTTTTGGACCACCCTAATAAACACAGATATTCACATAGATAATAATCCGGAGTGCCTGCCATAAAATTAATCGCCATGATATCTATTTATTTTTCAAAATAGGGGAGATAAGATCGCTAACTAGATACTTGAGACTTAATTCATGAATACTACGTATGAACGGAAAAAGATATTCTACCAAGTTCGAAATTTAAAATTGAGGGATGAGCTTTGTAATAAATAAGAGACCCAATCACAGATGTAATCAGGAGGTCTCTTAAAAGAGCGCACACGGACTCTAATTGTAATAAATCAACTTTTCAACTAACGATTTGACAGACAAAAAAAAATAAATAGGTTTTTGGGCGCCAGTCCTTGCTTGGCACAAAGGCGAGCCAATTTAACAAAAGTGAATGAGAAACGATAAAGATAATAAGAGGCAGCGAAAGATAAAAGACATAAAAAAACAGGTAAAAGACGAATCAGAATTTAAGAAACAACATTAGGGTCGACAAAAACTACTAGCTCAGTCTCAGCTTAATTTGGTAGAGGGCGGGGTTACGAAATTACGAAAGCTCATATTGTAACCAAAGTAATTAACAACAGTTTATTCCATAACTTGAAGAAATCTAACAAAAGGGTATAACCAGAGGGTTTAAGAGAAAACAATAAAATCACATAAAATATATAATACATTCGAACATAGGTCAGAGGGTTTCGACAACATTAAAACGCAAGAAGGGGTTAAGTGCATATAATAGATGACAAAATTCTAAAATAATTATACTTTAAAGGAACATTATATTAAGAGAATTTATAATCGACAAGCGCAAAGGGGTTCTAACTCAACAGTCGGGAGATATAACTAAAGGGTTTCGCAATCGGGGGTTACAAGATATGCATCATTAAACAAAACATAACACATCTAATATATAAAGGCATTGAAATAGTACAACGTATAAATCATTATGAATCGGTACATAATGACGCAACGGGACAGAGGTTTCTTATCTAATCAAAACAATTAAAGGGGGTTCTCGCAACTTCAAAAAGAGGGTTCTCAAAAATAAATAAATGCCAAAATGATTTCTAAAATAGGTACAAAAGGGGTTACCAAAATAAAGAAAGGGTTCTCGAAAATGGGTGGTTAATTGACAAGAATCGTAAACTTTACTTACAAAGGGTCATGGCGAGGGTTTCAAAATCATGGGATGATTCAAAGAATCGCAAAAGCTATAGTGGCGATGTTGAAATGAAAGTTTATAAAATGGGTTTCACGAATTGGGGTTAGCTTGTGGTTGTGACAGGGGCCAAAAGGGATAATTTCAACAGAATCGCAAAAGCTATAGTGGGGATAATGAAATTAAATCTTATAAAATGGGTCTCACGAATCGGGGTTAGCTTGTGCGGTTGTGGAAAGGGCCAAAAGCGGTAATTTCCAGATTAATTGCATAGATAGAGGCATTATTAAAGATTGACACTAACAAAATGGGGTAAGAAGGGATCGCAACATAGTTGAGATGAAATGAGCAAAATATCACGGCACATATAAATATTTAGCAATTCGGCACTAAAACAGGACAAAAGGGATCGCAAACATAGGAAAAATTAGAAATACAAAAATATCTTAACATATTAAAATTGGCACTAAAAGAGGGGAAGGAATCGCAAACATAGGCAAAATTCAAATGTGAAAATATCATGGCAGATTAAAATTGGCAACTCGGGATTAGAAAGGGGCAAAAGAATCGCAAACATGGGCAAAATCGGAAATACAAAAATATCCTAACATAATAAAATTGGCAATTCAGCACTAAAAGGGGGCAAAGGCTCGCAAACATGGGCAAAATCAGAAATACAAAAATATCTAACATAATAAAATTGGCAATTCAGCACTAAAAAAAAGGGAAAAATGATCGCAAACATGGGTAAAATTAAAATGTAAAAATATAATATCACATTAAAGTTGGCAAGCCGGCACTAAAAAAAAAAAGAAAAAATGATCGCAAACGTGGGTAAAATTAAAATGTAAAAATATCATATCACATTAAAGTTGGCAAGTCGGCACTAAAAGGGGCAAACGATCGCAAACATGGGCAAAATCGGAAATACAAAAAAAATATCATGGCACATTAAAATCGGCAACTCGGCACTCCAGATTATTTATAGTTTACGGGCGCATGTTATTATATCAAGAGCAAATATAAACAAAATGAGATAAGTTCATAAAATCAATTAGAGGTGATTTAGCCAAGGAGATTTTAATTGATATATAATGACGAGATAAAATAACAAATCCACTTGGCTAAATCATTTAGAAAACAGGATCCTACCTTACAAATTTTGACGGGCAACGCAGCACCTCGTACTCACTCGTCGAATGTACAGACGTAAGAAGGAATTTTTGGCGCTTACCGGTATACTAAAGGAACGTGAGGGATCACATGATCAAGGGGAAGGGCTGGCGCGCCTTCCTTTTCTTGGCTAGTCCTTATCAGCCGCCGCTGAGAGAGGGGCAAGAATCGTACCATTCATCCTTTCAGGGCCGGCTGTATCCTGGCAGCGTGGTGGAGAACGAGGAGCCCCTTTCTCCGTACTGCAGGTGTGGAGTGGGCTCTTCGATGCTCCCGTTAAAAAAAAGAAAACACAAAAACGGCATAAAAAGCCAAGAAATCTCTGTTCACCACAGAAACATTTGTAGCGATAATTATATTCAGGCGAAGTTACCTATTCTCTTGTAGAATCTTGTAGTAACCGCCTCGGTCAATCCTCACCAGGAACATGCCTTGGATCTCAGACGACCAACAGAAATCATCCATTCTATCCTTAGAGGCAGAATCATCTATTCTACCCTGAATGCCAGATGGATAAGCGATAATAAAAGTAATCCATACTATCCTTAATGGCAGAATCATCTATTCCACCTTGGATGTCAGAAGGATAAGAGATAAAAAAGTCCAGAAATTTATGTGGGGACCGTGAATGCGAAGATCTAATTAAGGTGAAGGCGGCGATGGATCTGATTGATCGTTGCATAGGTGGCGGGAATCTGCCTGGCTCTCGCTCGAGACCGCGGAATTAAGAAAAATTAATAACAAAAGAAATTAAAACAGCCCTATATTCTTAAAATTAAAATTACACAAATATACATCAGACTAACCAAATAATAAGGTAATACATAAAATAAAATAGAATAAATAAAAAAAACATAACAAAAAGAGGAGTACCGAATTTTTCCACTCTCGGTGTGAACACGAGAGAAATTTTTCAGGGGTGGTTTACGAAAACTTGAATTTGTGAGTTACAGAAAATCTGCGACGTCACAACTCCCCTCCACTTAGGGAGGACCGAGCAGGTCTCAAAACGCAATGGAGACAAGAAAAAAATTTATTTTAGCAGCATGTAGGAGCCGAAATAAAAAATGAGCAGCCAAGTAGAATAAAGAAGACTTCATTACATTGAATGATAAAAACTCGGAACTCCTTGACTAAATAAAAATCCAAAACAAGAAAATCAAATCATAAACAAAAAAAAGAACATCCAAACAATAGAATCAAAAGTCGTAAACTCCAAGACAAAAAATCATAAAATCATAACTAAATAAAAATCAAAGCCAAAAAAAAAATGATTGAGAGAATAAAGAAAAAGAAAATAAGGAGCAAAGCAGAAGAAAAAAATATGTAAAACAGAGGTAAAAGAGGCAAGCGCAAGCAAAATATAGCAGGCAAAAAAAAATCGCAATAGAATGAGGCAAGGGAGAAAGAAAATATCGAATTACCAGAATTAACATTTTAATTGTAGTTTTTGCAAAATTACAAGTCACTGACGCTAGTAAACCAAAAGAAAGCAATTTTATTCATAATAAAGGAGAGAGCCATTATGCGAAGAAATAAAAGAATACTGTGGTGCGTTGTAAGAAAAAGAAAAAAAAGTAATTTCATAACCAACGAAAGGTGTACTTGTAAATAAAAAAGAAGCATTACTTAAGGGGTACTACTAGAAGGCGGAAAGGGTGACAGAAAAAGGGGAGAAATTGCAGGGGGAATAGAAAAATGAGATAAAAGAGAAGAAAAAGAACAAAAAAAACAAAGCAGCAAATAAAGGAGAAGCAGAACCAGGTTGGGAACAACTTGGGCCGCAAAGAAAGTTAAGGGTGGGAGCTAAGGGTCCCATAGCAAAAGTAAAGAAGGGGCGAAGGTCGCAAAGAAAAAATAAGAAAAACGAATGGGATCATACATGGCGGTGCGAGGGGGAACTGGGTGAGGTGCGGGTGCAATAGGGACAGTTATGGGTGGAGAATCCGGGTTCTCCACATCTGTAGCAGAAGGCTGATAATGGGCGTCGATACTGCGAATAGCTGTGGTTGGGTTCCCGGCAGTTTCAACACCCAAACCGCGCTGTGGTGTGGAGGAGCCGGAGGGTGTTGGGGTTGGTGTCTTCGGTAATGGGAATGTTTAAGGAAAGGAGAGGACGGATTTTGGGTTTCGGGGTGGGTGGTTAAAGCAAGGGAGTGGGAGCGTTAGGGGAAGTTTTGGAGGTGGTGGCAAGGGGGACTGGCTCGGAGGTTGTAGGAGGGGAAGAGGTTTGGGTGGCCACTGTGTAGGAGGTGGGGAGGGGAAGGGTTTGGGTTGCAACGGTCCTAAACTTTTTGGCAAGGGTTTCCGTATCGGAGGTTCTAGTCTTCCGCTCCTTGAAGTAAGTTTGTGTCTGCTGGGTTTGGGTGTTCAGGGGGTCCTGGGAACGAGGAGAAACCTGTCGATGGTTTCTTGCAAAAGTTCTTCATCTGTCGGCCAATCTATTAAAATGGCCGTTGAAGGGACCTCGTTGGCCTTTTGCAAAGCTCGCTGCGATTCGGCCAGGGCCGGGAAGAAGCCGGGCCACTTAGCTTTAACTGACGCGATGAGGCCCTCATATTCACGGATGTTGCGGAGAGGATCTTCCTGGTTCTCCATTGGGTCGCGATCTAGGGACAGGCTACCCCCTTATTCCGGGGGGGGGGGGGGGGACTCAAGGTTTCAGATCTTCTATGTGTGATTTGCCTATGAACTTATCGGTGAGGTCTGAAAGCTCATAGAGGGTGTGTGATAACACTTTCGAGACTCGATATGGACTAATGTATCTGACGCATAGTTTCGCGGAAATATTTTTGATTTTAGAGGAAAGCACTCGAGATCGGGATAGAACTAAATCTCCTTTATGGAATCTTAGTTGCCTGCGCCGGAGGTTATAGTACTTAGACTGTTTTTCAAATGCATGGTCTAAGTTCTTAATCACCCAATCGCGCATGGATTGAATTTTAGTCATTCTGTTTTTCCAAGATTCAGGGTCTCGAGTTTGTATTTCAGGTTCGCCATTGGGTCGGGATGATGTGGGTGATGTTAAATTCCCGAGCGAGTTGATAGCGAATTTTATTTAATAACTCAGTCCCGTTATCGGTGAGAAGTACTTGAGGCGTCCCCCAGCGATTAATTATATTTCCGCGAAAGGCAGCCTCTATTTTCTTACCCGTAGCTAAGCGTAGTGGTACAATTTCTACCCATTTCGTAAACAAATCTGGTATTACCAAGATGTAATGAAATCCTAATTTACTCCTAGGGAGGGGGCCCATAATATCGGCGGCTATCACTATCCACGGTTCCTCTACGACACGGTGTCCCATTGAGCCTGCGGGTACTTGTTGTTCTACCTTGCACATCTGACAGATAGTGCAAGTCGTTACATAGTTTCTTATGTCCCTAAAATAATCAGGCCAGTAATATTTAGCGGAAACACGCATATAAGTTTTTTGTGTACCTAGGTGACCAGATTGCGGTTGGTCGTGAGCTTCTGATATCACAGATTTCTCTTCGCTGTCATTGGGTACTAGTTTCCATTCGTCGAGGTCTTTAACAAAGTCAGAGACAAGGGGGTTGGGTCGGTAGGTATATAATTTATCGTTGGTAATCTTCCAACGGGGGAATCTTTCAGGGAAATCGGACACGGCTGTGAATCGTCGGGAATACCAAGGGGGAATGGGATCTCTAATTAATAATAATATTTCTTCGGGAATTTGGGGCTCGTACATACGGGATAGGCCATCGGGAACGTAATGGGAAGAATCTTTTCTGTGCATAATATCAAAGTCGTATTCTAGAAGGGATAAAGACCATCTTGCTAAGCGACCGGTAGAGTTTTTTATATTATGTAGCCACCGAAGGCTACTGTGATCTGTGATAACGGTGAACTTATAACCCTCTAGATAAGGTGTGTATTTTTGAATAGACCAAACGATCGCGAGGCATTCTTTTTCCGTCGTTGTATATTTTTGTTCGGCTTCTGTTAATGCTGAACTAGCATACGAGATTACGCATTCTTGGCCATCAACGTTTTGTGTGAGAACAGCTCCTAACCCGGTATTGCTTGCGTCTGTTTGCAATAAAAAGGGGATTTTAAAATTAGGACACGTTAAAACGGGTGCTTCGGATAAGCAATGTTTAATCTGCTCAAAAGCGGCTTGCTGATCTTCTCCCCAAATCCAACGCTGCTTTTTCTTAAGCAACATCGACAGAGGACTCGCCAAGGTCGCGTAGTTTTTAATAAATCTACGGTACCAACTCGACATTCCGAGAAATCTACGCAAAGCTTTTACGGTTTTAGGGGCAGGATATTTTAGGATGAGATCTATTTTATCGGGGTCGGTCTGTAGGCCGTTTTCATTTACTAGGAAACCTAAATAGTGTACTTGGGGACAGCAGGATTCGCTCTTATCTAGATTAATCTCTAAACCAGCATCTTTTATTATAGCCAAGACTTTAGAAAGCCATTGAAGGTGTTCTTCAAAGGTTTTTGTAACTATTATTACATCATCCAAATAAACAAAGGCGTGTGGTTCCATCTCAGGACCTATTAATTTTTCAAACCAACGGTGATATGTCGCTCGGGCGAT
Source organism: Andricus coriarius (assembly GCA_932066315.1). Classification (NCBI taxonomy): domain Eukaryota; kingdom Metazoa; phylum Arthropoda; class Insecta; order Hymenoptera; family Cynipidae; genus Andricus; species Andricus coriarius. The sequence goes on from CAKNWT010321257.1 coordinate 13,251, forward strand.
TGTCAGACTGAGGGCGATCTGTTTGGTTTGAAAGAAGGCGGCTCGTGGTACAGTGAATGCAGTCTTATCGCGACTGTCTTTATCGAAGGGAATTTGGTGGAAACCTTTGCGGAAATCTATTTTCGGGACATGAGTTGCACTTCGCAATTTGTCCAAAATACCTGTCATTTGCGGCAAGGGGTAGGCGTCCTTTTTCGTGACTGCGTTGACTTTACGAAAGTCGAGGCAGAAACGATATCCGCCGTCCGGTTTTCTAGCCATTACTATTGGTGAAGACCATCCACTATTGGAGGGTTCGATGATGTCATTAGACAACATGTCATCAACCTCGGCAACTATCATTTCCATGATTTAAGGGGATGTTAAGTAGTGACGTTGTTTTATAGGTGATTGGTTCCCTACGTCTATGATATGTTTAGTCAAATTTGTTAACCCGTACTTGCCAAGTGATTCAGGTAATTCTCGTTTTAGAAAGACTTGAAGTTTAATATCTTCTTCTAAAGTTATTTCTCTAACACCACAACGAGTTTCAAAAGATTCAGTATGAGGTTCAAAAGAATAGATTTGATTAGGATTATTCTTGAAATTCCATTTTCTGTCCTCGAAATCTACATTCATTTTGAATATTTTAAACAAATCCAAGCCAATTGCAAAAGCGACTGGTAATGATTTAAGAACTCTAATGCTGTTAGCTACTTGGACTCGGGCTCTCCTATACGTGGAGTTCAGAAAGGTTGCAAACCGGAATAGGGGTAGAAGAACAAAATTCAAAACTAGGGGTTCTTTTGGGGTCCTCTGGAAGGTACAAATTAAGGTTAATTTCCTGCAGGTTGGAGTAATAGGGCTCGCAAAGGGGTTGGGGTGTGGAGGGGTTCGAAGGGGAGACATTAGGAGTGGACACGATAGGCTCGGGGTTTGAAGCAGTCGTAATCTCTATAGGGATCGGTAAGTCTGAATTATCATGAGGTATTAATTCTCTAGTTCTTAAGTTCATAATCACAGAAATCAATTGATTCTGTGTTTCTAGGTCTTTTAATAAAGGATTACTCGGATGGATTGAAGAGAGTTGCGGGTTTTTACTTTTAATTCTAATAACTGGGACTTGAGAGGCTATATCCATTTCTTTTTTTCTGATAAAAATTCTATTTTCGAAAATAAAAAGAGTTAGGTCATAATCTTTAAGGGCATAATCTCCTATAAAATCTGAAAAGTCAGTTTCTGGGTTTAAATAGTCGACCTGGATTAGTTTCAAAGTTTGGGGGTATTTATCTCTTTTAATTTTTCGGGATTCAATTGTTGAATGGGGTTTATTAGGCTTTGCAGGTGGCATATACACCCTATGACATACCTGGGGATTCAATTTCTCGAACACCTAGGGCATTCTGATTTAAAAGTATCGTTTCTACCGCAACCAAAACAAAATATTTTTCTAGGTTGATTCCATTCTGCAAACCTATGGCCTCTTTCACTACAATTACAACATTTAAGGGGCGCGTCATTTTTATATCGGGGGGCGAAAGTGTCGGAGGTGGTTGTGGGAGTTTCGGGGGTATCGGTTCTCAAAGGGGTTGGTTTTGGATCGGACTGTGATGCGGTAGGGAGGTTTTTAGAGGGATGGGGTTGGCTTCGAATCTGTCCTCTACTATTTTTTTCTATCGACAGATACGCGAGGTCAACCGGTTCCTCTCGAGGAAACTTTTCGGTGGGTTCCTCGTCTAAAAACGCAATTCTCTCGTATCGCGTATCTACCCTATCTCTCTCGAATCGCCTATCGGGTGGTCTGTCTGTTCTCCTATCCTTTGGGTCTCTATAAGCCAACTCAGGCAGCAGGGACCGCTCCGGGGAAGGGGGTGGTTTATAGTTTTTGGCTACACGATAAATCTTCTCCGCAACATTTGCAAGGTCTTCCAAGTGTGCGAAGTCCATTATCTGGTTCGTTTGTATAGTCAAATGTAATCTGGGGAGGAGGTTTCTATGTGCATAATTAATGTCTTCGGATTCTGGCATTTCGGGGATCACTCTATCGAACATGTTCCGCATGCAGGTCTGGTAATCGGAGACAGACTCCTTTTCACCCTGCGTCCTTTGGTGGATTTCTTGTCTTAACTGAAACTGGAAGTCTGAGTCTCCGAACCTAATTCTGAAAGTTCTAGCGAATTCGTTGAAGGTATGCCATAGCCGTCGTGATCCCCGGAACCAGTTGAAAGCGATTCCCGATAAGAAAAGGGAATCACCCGCATCAGATCAGCATCGCAAATAGGCATTAGTCCTCGACCGTCCTGGATTCGCATTAGAAATGCGTCTGGATCTTCATTACGAGCGCGGGAATATTTAATATTCCATTTGCGCATGATCTCGTAGGCGCGCGAGGGGTTGGAAGGGGGATGATCGCTATGATCTCGGTAGGAACGGGAGCGAGGGGGCGAAAAATCTTCTTGAGGGGGGTCGCCAACGGCGAGAGATATAATGGTCTTCATATTCTGGATCCCAGTGACGGGGGTGTTCGTCACGCGTCGAGTGGGGGAAGGGCTATAGATTCTCAAACGTAACCTGCGAGCGGCGCGCGGGGTGCGTGTCGTCCCAGGTTAGGTGTGTACTGCGGGGGTACGGGTCCTCCGGTTCAGGGTGCGAACGGCGAAGGGGTAAGTATTCTCTAGGGGCGACATATGAGTGGCGCGAGGGGTATGCGTCGTCATGGGCAGTGTGTGTATGACGGGAATAGGGGTTCTCGGGGTCGCGGTAAGAGTGACGAAGAGGGGGAGATTCTCTAGGGGCGGCATGTGAGTGGCGCGAGGGATTTACGGTACTAGACCCGCGTATATTAAAATAAGGGTATACGGGGTCAAAGGTTGATTCTCTAAAAGGATCGGAATCGCCATGGCGGTTGCGTTGAGACTTAACACTTCTATTTACCGGGTTTCTGTGAAGCGTGGGGGTTCCATAGTAGTGAGTTACCGGTCGTGTCTCGTCTTCTTGGCCACCATAACATTCATTTCCTGCTCGACTATTTTCTTTATTAATCGAAACGCGTTTATTTTGTTCTTTATTTTCGCTAATAGGATCGCCAATCATTTCGGGATAAGAAAAGGGGGGTTCTGTTTGCGAGGCGACACTAGCCTTCTCTATACTTTGTTGGGGAAGGGGGGAGGGTCATGGGGGGATTCGTCGCGAAAAGACGCAACGGAACCCGAATGATTAGAAGGGTTTCCTTCCATTTCACTTGTTTCCTCGAGAGGGAGGGCGTGGGATGGTTTAAAAGGGTCAACCGTATCCCTATTATATTTCACAGCTTTTACTAGCCACTCCCGCAAAGTTGCAAAATTTCCTACGATGAAAAGATTTCTTTACCCTAATTCGCAAATAAGTTCTTCTTTATTTAGATTATAAATCCAAGAAGTTAATTGCTGGTCCCCGTTCATATTTACCACGAGTCCCGAAAGGTTAACCGCTTGTCAAGGAGATAAGGAGGGGCGCACTTAATAGTGTTTGGAGAGAGAAGTGTAATCACAGAACGAGAAAGATAAGAAGCGGGAATACACAACTATTATAATTTTCTTTCAAGGCAAAATCGATTTAAAGCGTAAACACAGGTGTCCATAGAAGGAAAGATAAGAAGCAAGAATGCACAATACAAATTATTCTCTCAAGGCACTATCAATACACAATGTAAACACAGATGTCCATATACATAATCAAAATAATAGAGATGAGGAACAAGAATATACTTAAGTAATTATTATCTCAAAGAGAAATCGTAATCAAATATAAACACTAGGGTGGTCCAAAAAATGCTTTTCACCCTAGAGGGCAAGGCCCCCCCCACAAAAGTTTCCATTTCCGGAGAAAGAAAATCCAGAATTTTTTTATTTGAAATTCGAATATTAAAACGTGCCACCGGGCACTTCAAAATACCATTTGATTAACCTGGGGAAATTTTGGATTTTCGAAAAATTGAACTCATGTTCCAGGGTTTCATCGAAACGTGCCAAGTTTTGTAGATATTTAAGAGGAGTACCTATGAAATAAAACCATACTAATAACTTTCATTTTTAACCCACCCTTACCACCCGATAGCGCCCCAAATATAACCCAAAAATTGAAAAACTACATTTGGGGGAGGGGTAGGGTGGGTTAAAAATGAAAGTTATTAGTATGGTTTTATTTCATAGGTACTCCTCTTAAATATCTACAAAACTTGGCACGTTTCGATCAAACCCTGGAACATGAGTTCAATTTTTGGAAAATCCAAAATTTCCCCATGTTAATGAAATGGGATTTTGAAGTGCCCGGTGGCACGTGTTAATATTCGAATTTCGAAAAAAAAATTCGGGATTATCTTTCTCCGGAAATGGAGACTTTTGTTGGGGGGGGGGGGGCCC
>CAKNWT010321266.1:0-14455 GCA_932066315.1 Andricus coriarius
AACATATTAATAGGAAAGTATAAGATTCTTCGGCGTATATAATTTGGAAGAACTTTTCTAGGTTGCGTATTGAAGTAAATAGATGTAATCCATTTTTATCAGTGTAGCTTCAATGTACAAAAATTGGTCCGACACCTTGCGCTTGACTTATTGGCAAACATAGTAAATTATACCTAAATTCTTTTTTAATTTATGAACACAGATGTTGCTAAGTAATCGCAAAAAGTTTTGAACGTGAGATAAAAATTTCTGCGAAGCTAAAAATATGAGATTCTTCGCGTGCATTAATTCATTATCTTAAACATTCGTCGAGACAATGAATTTTTTAAGCTAATAAGTGCAGGTCAAAAATTAATTTGATTTTCTTTGGAATTCCGACCTACAGAATACAACATTTTTGATTAATAGATGAACAATTTTAAAAACCTAGAATAAGAAAGCAAACGCATCTCTGTGAATCAAAACTAAAATAGAAAAGAGTCATTTTCACAATTAAATTAAGTTTTATTAGGTGAACCAATATTTTCAAGTTTTAGGATATAATTGAAAAGTAAACATGACAGCAACTGTTACTCTCTAATAGAATACCAGTCTCAATATATAATGAAAAACCAAAAGCACCACTAGCTAAGAACTCTTGTTGATCATTATTAGTGATCCAAAATCAGTCTCTCTTCAAAAAAATGTGATCGTCTGTTTCTTGTTGCAGAATTAAGTTTACAGTTTGAATGTTTGCCTAATGGCGAACCTATTCCTGGCGTTTCTCGTGGCGGACCATCTTCTTCTTCCTCTTCTTCTTCTTCTTCTGTCAGTCAACATCCTCCTGCCAGACCTCCTTCTTCGATAAGGTCTTCTCCTGCCGAACCTTCTCAACGTCCAAGATCCAGGTCTCCTCCTGCCAACAATATAGCTCAACCTACCGGAGTTTCTTTTTCTGACGTGCTTGGATATAGACTGGACCAGCTTCAATTTATTCGGCTTACTTCCAAAAGAAATCCGAATCGTCTTATCGAACTTCAAAGATACACTTTTCCTGCGGATCAACGAATCAAAGTAATGGAAGGTCATAATGTATTTCCGCCAGTGCCATCCCAAGAACAAATTGTATTATCATCATTTGATGCTGATGTCTTTGGAATATTGACGAGTAATAATACACTTGCTGGAATATATAAACATGACACTCGTACCAAACGTAAAGGACGGGCAAAAATAAACACAGAAAGCGGCATGATTACCATATTGACCCCAGATGAAATCGCGGAAGTTCCGGTAGGCCAACTTCGCCAGATCTCAACTGATTTTAGAGTCGAGCATGTAAACAACGGTGATGGGTAAGTTACTTTTTGGGTGCCTATAGTAGCGTTTTTAAATAAAAATATTACTTTAGTCGCTTCCTTTGACAAATTAAAACCAAGGATACTCTGAATTCTCTGTAATTTCCTTTAAATCCACTGAATTCAATGGATCTTTCACGGATTTTTAATTTTTGTTAGTTCTTCCTGAAGACTTTTAAAACGACCTTGAATTCTTATGAATTATATGCTATTCTTACTTACTGGTTCTATTCAATCTCACGTATTTGAATCTAACAGAATGTTATTAGATTTTTAAAATATGGTCCTATTGGCTTGAATCATTTGTAAGTCATCTTGATTCCGTATAAAGTTCATCCATTTCTCTTAAATTGCCTTAAATTCTTCCAAATTGATTTCAATTTCACTGAAACCAATTTATTTGGAATTCACTCAGAACGCTTATTTTTGTATCCTAAATACTTTAAAATTCATTGGAAATCTTTAAAATTGCGTTTAACCTGCTTATGTTACATCGAATCTGTTTCTATTTACTTAAATTTCCAACGCTGACTCAAAAAAGATTTGAAATTTCAAAATATTCCATGACATTTTCCAAAAATTGTACATTTTTCAAAAATTTGCAATGAAATTTAAAATTATTTTTTAAGATTTTAGGAAATTTTCAATTAATTTTTTATTTTTAATAACTTATTTTAAGAAAAAATAGAACAAGAATTTCAATCATTTCAAATGATTTCCGAAACTCACAAGAAAGTGTGTCAAAGATTTTAGCGCAAACTTTCTCAATTTTGCAAGATTAAAAAATGATTGACAAAATCCTGATCAGCTTATTTGATTTTTAAAAGTGTTAAAAAATGTGATGTATAGCTCAGAATTCAAAAATATATATATATTAGAAGTGATTATTTATCTTGATAAATTGATTCGAAGAGAATATTTAACAAAATTTTGAAGAGAATACAAAATTGTTATAGTATAGCATAAAAGTATAGTATAAACGTGTTCTTAAGATTCCTAGGAAAATTAAAAGTGAGTCTTTGATTTAAAAAATTAATTTTATGAAAATGTTTTAAAATATTTTGAAACATTACGAAAGATTTCAAAAATTATGAAAAACAAATCCGAAAGATTTCATCTTTTAGGAATATTTAAGTCATTTTAAGAGATATTTAGGAATTCTTGAAATTTTGAAGAGATTAAAAATACTTCAAAATTTTGAAAAATTATATACTTCTGTTAACTTTTTTCCGAGCTGAATTAAAAAAAAATCAGATTTAGTTTTCTCAAGAATCTTAGAAAAACGATATTTATATAAATTTCAAAATAAATACATAAATTAGCCTAAACACAATATATTCCGAAAATTTCGTAATCATGGTTGTCGAAAACATGATTGGCTTTTCACTACTTGAAGTTGATTTATATCATAAATTCAAAATTCTTAAAATTAAATTTTTAACCAATTTCTGGTGTTCCTCGTGGCAGGCCACCTTCTTCTCCTTCTTCTCCTTCTTCTTCTTTTTCTTCTTCTGACAAATAATATTCTCCTGCCAGGTCTCATTTACCGCTCAGGTCTTCTTCTGACGAGGCTTCTCTTCATACAAGGCCCAGGCCTCCTGTTCCCAGGTGCATGGCTCCAGCAACCAGGCTTCCTTCTTCTGATGGATCTGTATATGGACTCGACCAACTTCAGTTTATTCTGCTTACTTCCATTAAAAATCCGAACCGGGTATTCGAACTTCGATAATACACTTTTCCTGCAGATAAACCAATTTTATTACTGGATCGATTGAATCAATATAGCCCCCTTCCAACGAAGGAGCACATTGTATTATCAACATTTTCTGGTGATGCCTTTGCAATATTGGAGAGTAGTAACTGTCTTGCTGGAATATATGCAAACATTCCTAGCATTGGTAAAGGACGGGTAAAAATAAACATGCAAAGTGGAACGATTACTCCATTGACCACAGATGAAACGGGGGAACTCCAGTGGGCCGCCTTCGCCATATATTAAACCATTTTAGAGTGCAGCATGTAAACCACAATCATCTGAGTCATTCAATCAGTTAAAAAGATATGCAAATGCAAAAAGGTTTTTGATCTAAAGCCATCTTAAAATATTGCGTGTAACTTGTAATTACGAATGCTAATAAAAAGTGAATTTACTATGGTGTCCAAGGCTTCGATCTTTCGTCAATGCCCCAGTCAGTCATTTTCGGAAACAGATAAAAAAAGTTCTAATCAATTTCGAACCGTGTTGCATAACTTTTTAAATTATTAAAACTACTTAGTTACGTATGTTTGAAAAAAAAACGGTTATTTTCGTGATTATAATATTTTCATGAATACCAAGTTTTTTACGTATTTGCGTGTCCTAACTGTCTGCCTACATTTTTACGACTTTTCATGTGCTAATCCGTAGGAGATAAGTCTTGTCTAATGCATGGTTTTCATTCAAATATTGTTAGTCAAATAAATTTATTTTTTAATCAGTAACATTTTTTTTATTTTCAATCAAACATCATTTATATTCGAGAAACTTACATGAATAATTAGCCGTTTAGAAATTATTGAGTTTTGAATGTCTCGAAATGTCCTAATGTTATGAAATCCAAATATTTTATTTGAAAATGCTATTAATTTTGAATTTTTGAGCAAAAAAGACAGTAGGTGTGTCTATGTTGTATTGAGAATTCGTAATGATAAAACGGTCAGCTAATATTTTAGAAATGTTTAAACTTTAAATAGAGTGAAGAAAATTTTTCGGTTTTATTTTGTTCAGAGAGGAAAGCTTAGATTCTTTAATCAGGAACGTAAAGGATGTTCTAGGTATAAAGTCAAGTTAAAAATGACTTGATTCTTGAACTTGATTTATAAAATTAAAAATGAAATACCCACTAAATATTGCAACACATTTTAGAAGAGAACCGCAAGGGTAATTAATAAATAAATAATTGAGATAATTGTGGTTTATTTAAATGTAGCTACTTTTATATGTTTAATATACAAAAGCTCATTCTGTGCGTTGAGAGGTTCTTAACGAACCACAGGTGATGATATCTTCAAAAAATCCAACTAATCCAACTACTTCAGAACTACGCATTCAAACCGCGCAACAATTTTCTTCCTAGGAGTATTTTCTCAGTTGCATAACAAATTTATTATCTTTCAATACTTTCGAGGTGAAATAGCCTTCAAGTCAACCTAAGAAATAAATTGAATACCAAAGTGTATAATTACTATATACATTTGTATAATTATTTTTAAATTGAAAAAAGCTATTTTCACAATTAAATTAAAATTTCTTAGGAGAACCAATATTTATAAGTTATCATTGAAATGTCAACATCACAGCAACTCTTACTTTCTAGTAGAACAACGGTCTCACAAAAAGACCAATGAAAAAACAAAAGCATCACTACGAGCCAACTGCATGATACAAACAGAATGAATTAGCTGGAAACTATTGTTTATCATTATTAGTGATGCAAAAGCAGTCTTTTTTCTAAAAAATGTAAACGTCTCTTTCTAGTTGCAGAATTAAGTTCACAGTTTGAATGTTTACCTAATGGCGCCTATATTCCTGTTGTACCTCATTGTGGCCCATATTCTTCTTCTGAAAGAAAAAATTCTCCTGCCAGACCTAATTCTCCGTTCAGGTTTTCTTCTCCTACCGAAAAGCCTCAACGTGGAAGATCTCGGTCTGCTTCTGCGAGCTACATAACTCCACCTATTAGGCTTCTTTGTTTTGACGGAAACGTATATAGACTCGACCAACTTCAATTGGTTCAGCTCATTTCCAATAAGAATCCGAACCGGCTTTTACTACTTCGAAGATACACTTTTCCACCAAATAAACGAATTGAAGTACTCGAAGGATATACTGCCTATAGGCCCGTGTCACACCAAGAACAAATTGTATTATCAACATTTGATGGTGACGTCTTTGCAATATTATCGATCATTAACGCCTTTGCTGGAATATACAGACATAGTCCTCACACAAAACGTGCAGGGCAGTTAATTTTGAAAATAAGCTAGTTATCGTTAGGTTACACTTTCAGCTAATTTTACGGCTTGTGTATCCGAAAATATATATACTTCGCTTATTTTTATCAGTATTTTTTTTGTTAAATCCCCCATTGCCATCTCCTACAACTCCCTACCCCACCGAGTAAGCCACAATTACTCGTAAAGGGATGCGACTTAATGATATGATAATAATAATAATAATAATCAACTAGTTATTAGTAAAATCTACCAATTTTGTTGGAGTAAGATCACTTACACGCTACAAGATCAGACTCGTATGTTTACTACTTTCTTAAACGTAAAACTTTCTGATTCTTCACCACTCAACGTATCAGTGCTACAAACCGTGATATTGTCCTCCGAGATCCGGAGACGAAAATAATTTACATGATTGCATTTTCGGCTCCAGCCGATGGTAATACCACGGCAAAGGAGGATAAAAATTCCGTCTTGTAAATCTCGTAATCGGCTGCCTTGGAGGTATGAAAGCTTAATTTCTTAACCTACTCAACAAGATTTCGGCTTGCTAGCGCCAGGCTCAGTCCATCACGAGCCGAATGCAAAAGGCTGTTCTTCTGAGATCACTTCATCTGGTCCGTCAACACTGTTCCTCATGCCATTTTAAAACGATTAGTAACCGGGCTTCGAAGAACAGTGTGGTACGAAGTATCTTGCCTAAATTTTACGCTCTTGCTTACCGTCTAGGACTGAAGGAGAAGGAGTAGTTGACGTTCAAAACACTACCAAAGGTGATCTCGCGTTGCCGTTGTGGCAGGGCTTAAGCTTTCCTCTCATGACTTTGACGGCTACGTTGGCTGTATAATTGCTACTGATAGGGTTTACCATGCCAGACAGAGGTTGATTTGGCGTTGGAAAACGTCGACAAAGATCATCAGTTAGAGGAAGCCGCATCGGACGATCTTGCAGCGGCAATTGATGTTTTAGCACATCCCAATAATAATCCAGCATCACCACATCCTCTAGAGGTAGCTGGCCTTATTCCACTAGAGGCAAAAGCAGAGTTTCACCAACCAAGAAAGTAGGCAAAGTTCCTATTGACGAACTACCTTTCGAAGATGTGGACAACGAGGACCTGATTGAAGCTGTAGGCATGGGTGCTAGGGACAGCGTACATGAGGTGCTCGATCGACAAGAACCACGTCCAAATATTAACAACGATGATGTGAACAGAAAAATTGTATAAAAACGACAGCACCTTGAGAGTAAGACCCTCAAATCTTTGACTTGGCTAGATCAGTTTCGCATTCTTCACCTAAATCTTCTGATTGCTCAAAAGTTTTGAAATCGTTCAGTTTTATGTACATTTTGTAATCAATTCCAGGATTCATATAAGCTTTTGTAATTCCCATCCGCGACTTTTTCTATGATGGAACGTTGTAAATAATTTCCTAATTTCTGTCAGGTATGAGTGAATGTATTGGGTTCGTTTTTCGTTACAAAATTAAATTTTGCGTCTTCTTTCCTCTGAGAACCTTTTCTCTATATAGGCATTTTTGAACTGTTCAAGAAGGTCTGATAGTGTTCTCCAAAAATTTTTATTTACCGAACATTAGTCTTTGGCATCCTTGATTAATAACGCGTCAAAATTTTCTGAAATTTCTGGATCATTTATTTTATCACTTCTTTTAAATCGTTTTACTTCTTCGAGAAAGAGTGCGCGGCTATCCACTTTATTATTACGGTAGTTAATTAGCAAATTACTCATAATTTGAAAAGGCGTTTGTATCACGCTAAAAGGAAAATACGTAGCTGGAATCGTTTAATTATTTATTTGATTATCGGCTTCGTTATCTGTATCTGTATTATCAATGTCAATTCTGGAACGTCTGTTTGATCTCTTATTTGTTGTTGAGAGTCTAATGGTTCTCTTTCATCGGTATCTTGTAATTTGAAAATATTATTTCTTATTGAGCTACGGTGTTCAAAATTATTTCGAGCAAATTAATGACTTTCCTGTGAATGTTCCCTTAAATCGAATAGAATTGATTATTTCGATATTCGCTTCTATTTTTCCTGTCTCTAGTAGCTTGTCCTTTCTTATTTTGCTTCAAATAATCTTTCCTTTTGTTGGTTCATAACTTCATTATATCCTACATTTCGTGCTTAATTGTCTCAAATCATTTCTTGGGACTGACGCGCCTATTGTGGGTAAATATACGTTATCTCAGAAAAAGGTTTCCGTACTTTTACGCGCGAAACTCCTATCGCAACATACTGACTTATTAATCGCTTTTGAGATGGTACTCGTGTTTTGAGATGTGATTGAGCCCATATTTCTGATTATTGCTTAGTGTGTTAGTTGGGTTAGTCATTATTTTAATAATTAATCAAATATCGTTTCTGTTTGAGAAACTTTTTTCAAAACGCTATTAATTTCAAATTGGCTAAGTAATCTCAAAGGAAGGCTCAGTTAGGTTTCTTCCTTTCAGAAACTCAAAGAAGTCCTAGAAGTAGTGTCAAGCTCAGAATTAATTAATCTTGTACTTGATTAATAAAATTGAGAAGAAAATCATTAATGATTATTGATACAAATTTAAGGGAAAGAAGCCCAAGGGTAAATAATAAAAAAATAGTTCTGATCATACAGGATTGCATCGATCGAAAATCGAATTAACGCTTATTTTTATGAATGAATTTTTGTCGGTCTACTTTTTCACCAGGATGTACTAAAACAACAAAATTTAATTATTTTTTCAGGTCCGAAAAAAACTAAATGTACAAAATATAAATTAATGAAATTTTGACATTCAAGCTTTCAAAAATGAACAATTATTTTTTAGCTTGTGCCCTAAAAATTAAGCTTTTTTAGAACTATTCATTCAAAACGAGCGAGAAGTTTTTTTCTCAGCAGTCCAATTCTTAATATATCTAAATATATTTCAGGGTAGCTTCTAGAATTGTCCGAATAAAACAAAAATTTGTTAGATTAAGAAATTGTGTAGTAATTAAAAAATAATAAGTCAGTTAATCTGTTTTTCCTGAACGCCTGTCAAATTTCTTTTTAACAAACAGATTTTTATCGTAGAGCTATGCGAAGGAATCTCATTATCATTCCCCAGGCTGCCTGTCTTAAAGAAACTAAATTTCTTTTCCTGCACTGATATACCAAATATAAACATAATTAAATCAGCAGGAAAACTTTAACGCCTCTAGTTAATAACATAGTAATTCAGATAACATATATAAATCTACTAATTTAACTGTTTCTATTCCAATCATTTCTACAAAATCAATTATTTATATGCTTTTGCTATTTTTCAAAAACAATTTCGAGTTACGTTTCCTAATCTCTCTTATTTTACGAATAGCTCTTTGCTCCGAGTAGAAATTAGAGACTATACTTTCTTATCAATAATTTCTCACTAAAATATTCTCTCAAATCTTATTGCCTCAGAACTTTCATCAAATCCTAAGTATCAGAATTTTAGAAGTTTCTATGAAATGATCTTGGATACTAGAATTTGTGTAGCAATCTAGATAATGATCCGTAAAATCGAGTCATGAGGTTTTACAATCCAGGATTTTAAACATCAACATACAAATTATAGCAAGGTCTATAGATTGATATTCCAAATTAAAATCCAAGATCATTAACTTCATATTCCATTTATCACAAGGTAGCTTCAAAGTCCCAATCTCTAAGCATAAAATATGAAATTCGACTTGTGCGTTGACTTGTTATTCTATGCATTCGTTTAAAAAATAAATATTGAAAGTTTATAAACAAACCTCGAAAATAAATTTGGGGTTTTCGACTTTCGATTTCTAGAAGACAAAATTTGTTTTAAGTGTGGAAAAGTTAGTTTCTTCTATGTTTTATTTTTACCTAGCCCTGAGTCCCGGTAAAATGATTTTAGACCCAGAACCGAGAAGATAAATTGAAGAATGGAATATTTAACAAATAAATTCTCATTCATTCAGACTCAGTTTTTATAACAAAGTTTTCTTATCAATTATCAGTTGTAGTTAATACAATGACACAGTATCTTAATATTTCGGACATTATGATTATTCATGTAGACAAATCTAATCACAATGATTTGATAAAAATAATTAAGGTTCAATCTTTTACAATCGAAAAAGTATAGCCTCACATCTAACAATACAGTAATTCCAGTCTTCGTTCTGATGACTTTTCAAAAGGAAAAACAAATCTAAATAAAATTTTCTTCTATTTTGGCCGAGATAGCATACAATGTTTTAGATCGAAAAAAGAATAATTTGTGGAGCCTTTTCCAGTGTACCCGAAGATTCCATACAAGTCTTGTGCGTTTAAGATATCATACAGCTTCAACGAGAAAATGTTGATAAAAAATTTATAAGACTCCCTCACGGATAGAATATGGTGGAAAATTCTGAGCTTGAGTATAAAAGTGGATAGTTATGATCCAAATATAGTCAATCGTACCTGAAATCTGTTTCTACTTTATTAAGTCAGAAGCACATCATAGTCATTAAATCTTAACCAAGGACACACATAAATATCAAGTGATTTTTTTAGTACAATTAATCATTTTTAAGCATGAAATGGAAATTTTAGTGAAACTAAAAATGTAATAATAATCACAAAATCATATAATGAAAATGCATAAGCATTGCTACGAAACTACTTTATGCTGCGTCTAGACTTTATTAGCTCCGTACTCTTGTATTTTATTATTAGTAACACCGAAACATTTATTCTTAAAACAAAATTTAATAGTCGATTTCTGCTTGCAGAACTGATTTCACAGTTTGATTGTTTGCCTAATGGCGCATCTATTTCTGGTGTTTCTCGCGGCGGACCATCTTCTCCTTCTGACAGACGAAATTCTCCTGCCAGTTCTCTTCGTACAAGGTCCAGATCTCCTCCTGCCAACAATACAGCTCCGCCTATCAGGTTTCCTTTCTCTGACGTGCTTGGATATGGACTGGACCAGCTTCAATTTATTCGGCTTGCTTCCAGAAGAAATCCGAATCGGCTTTTGAAACTTCGAAGATACACTTTTCCTGCGGATAAACTAATTAAAGTACCCGAAGGAATTAGCGCTTTTCCGCCCATGCCACCCCAAGAACAAATTGTATTATCAACATCCGATCCTGACGTCTTTGCAATATTGACGAGTACTAATACACTTAATGGAATATATAGACATAATCCTCGTAAAAGACGTAAAGGACGGGTTAAAATAAACATAGAACATATAAACCACGGTGAAAGGTAAGTTACTTTCTCGGTCACTATAGTAGCGTTTTTGAATAAAAATATTACTTTATTCGCTTACTTTAAAAGGTATATACCGAGGATACAAGGATTTCTGAATTTCATTAAATTTGTTTAGTGTGCAATGTCCTTGTAATCCACGGAATTCAATAGACCTTTCACGGATTTTCAAATTTTTTTTATTTCTACCTGAGGACTCTTAAATTGACCTTAAATTCTTATAAATATAATGCCATTTTTATTTACTAATTCTATTAAATCCCATTCAGCTGAATTGTTTGGAATGTTTTTAGATTTGAAGAATTTGGTCCTATTTGCTTGAATTATTTTTAACTTATCTCGATTTCTTATGAGTGTTATCCAATTCTCATAAGCTCCCTTAAATTGAATCTGAATGCTAATTTTTCTATCAGAAATACTTGAAATTGATTTGAATGCTTTAAAATTACCTTCTATTTATTCAAGTTACATAAAATTTTATTCATTTTCTTCAAATCAATTCAAATGAGTTCCTAAAATCACAAAAAAGAGTGTCAAAGATTTTGGAGCAAACTATCTCAATTTCGCTAGATTGAAAAATTGTTGAAAAAATCTGAATCATTTAAAAAGATCTGTAAAAGTCATTGAAAAATTTTGAAAATGGACTAAAATTCTCACAATAGTCTTATTACATAAATAAAAAATACAAACCCTGGGAATAATTTGAGTAATTTGAGACTAATTTGAAATAAAATATTTTCTAAAATTTAAAAAAAAAATGTATACACTACTGTTAAATTTCTTTCAAGCTTACTTTTTAAAAAATCCGTTTGAATCTTTTCAAAAATTCAGGAAAATTATATTTGCATAACTTTATAAATAAATACATCAATGTAACTAAAAAAATAAATAGTTATTCTCATATTTTATTTAAAATTTGAAAATATCTTGCCCCCTGAATGAAAAAATGCAAGCGGGCGTAGCAATCATGTTATATTTATCATTAATTCAAAAATTTTTAAATTGAATCTCCAACTAATTTTTTTGAAAAAAAAAATCACAGAAAATATTAGGCGAACTTAGAAACACATGTGCTTATTTTATAGCGCCTTTATTGATGGTGTTCCTCGTGGCTGGCACAGTTCTTCAGCTTCCAGGTGCATGGCTCCTACTACCAGCCTTCCTTCTTCTGACGGATCTTGATGTGGACTTGACCAACTTCAGTTTATCCTGCTTACTTCCTTTAAAAATCCAAACAGGGTATTCGAACTTCGTAAATACACGTTTCCTGCAGATAAAATAATTTTATTACACAAAGGATCGAATAAATATGGGTTCATTCCAACAAACGAACACATTGTATTATCAACATTTGCTGTTGACGTTTTTGCAATATTGGAGAGTAGTAACAATCTTGCTGGAATATATGCATATATTCCTCGCACCAGCACTACATTTCGGGTAAAACTAAACATCCAAAGTGGAATAATTACCCCATTGACAACAGATGAAGGAGTGGAAATTCCAGTGGGCCGCCGTCACCCCATCTTCAATAATTCTAGTATGCAGCATATAACCAACAATCAGCCACGTCGCTCAATTAGTTGAAAAAATGTAAAAATAAAAAAAAACTTTTTAATTTAAAGCCATCTCTAAATATTACCGGTGACTTGTAATTACAAATAATGTTAAAAAAAAAATATATTTTTTTACTAAGATGCGCAAACTAAAGGATGGGTTAAGGAGTTGGACGCCGATAGAGTAGGCGAACTCAATCAGGAACAACGAAATAATATAAATGGTCATTTATAACTGACTTACAGATAGCTAGGTCGATATTTTGAGTTCTAGGCCCAAACCGGGCAGTAACAAGGGGCAGGCTATTAGGTTAGGTAGTACCCGGGCGATGAAGCCAAGGAACCTTCGAGATTCAGTCCTGTTGTCCGGGGACAGCCGGCCAACTGCCTTCCTCCAGGATGTGTGTGGTGTCGCATTAGGTGAACTGGTTTTGGGCACGATACGAACTCCTTAGCGCGAAAAAACTTAAGTCCTATCCGGATAGCCAGAGACTGACCGAGGTCAGGAATGTGGGAAATCAGGAAGGGTTCAGTCCCCACTTTCCACCGGAATCTAACCGTGACGTAATAGTTGCGAGGATTTATTATTATTATGGTTCTCAAGACTTCGATCTTTCGTCAATGCCCCAGCCAGCCCTTTTCGAAAACAGATCAAAAAAGTTCTGTTTAATTTCGTCACAAAAATATTTTTGGAAGACAAGTATTATAGGTTTAAACGATTTACTTAAGAAAAGTTTCCTGTGACACAATTTCCGTTTACTGCATGTGGATCCCAACCCAAATCAATCTCTCAAGTTTAGGTGTCCGACAAAAGACCAGTTTCGGGGTTTGTCTCGTACTGGCCGTGACACTAAATTAGTCGCTGGAAACGTAAACAGTCAGGGCTGTATAACATTTTTCGGTTTTATTTTGTTCTCAAACGAAAGATTATGTTTCTTTATTTATGAAAATTAAAGATCTTCTCTGTATATTCTCAAGTTCAAAATTACGTAATTCATGAACTTGAGTTGAGAAATTAAAAAGAAAATCCTCACTGCTTATTGCAACAACGTTTATAAGAGAACATACATTTCAGGTTAGCTTTCAGTATTCTCCCACTTAAATAAAATAATGTCAGAATTATAAATTTCAAACTAACTATTTAAAAATAATAAATCGAGCACTTAAAAATAACGCAAATGTTATAGCCTCTAGGTATTTAATAATATCTTATCACTTTAGCGATAATAATACAAAATTAGTGCGATAAGAATGAAACGATAGGAACGCAATGTTCGGTATTTCTGCGTAACAGTTAAATTTCTATCGTCGCACTGTTTGAAAAGATATCATTACTATTGCCATAACAGCTTCTATTGCGAAATCTAAATTTCGTCCCTCGGACTGATTTATGAAATATAAACATTAATATATCAGAAGGACCAGGTTGACGCCTATAAGGTGTGAGATTTCGATTAAGATACCAGATATATACTATAAGAAAACACCAGAGTATTAATGCGATACACTGTCAACCATTTTCTTCCATAAAGTATAAATCAGTTTTCCCTCTAATTGCAAAAAATGACGATCGTTTATACTGTGGCACTCATATTGACGGTGCTACTCAGTTCTATTGGTGAATATAACACTATTCTATATCTATAATTTTAAAAACATGTGTAAGCTTACCGCAAATAAAAAATTTTGCGTCGCAATATGCATTCTATCCTAACTGCTATTATTTTTCAAACTATATTTGGTTTGGCCGAAATAAATACGAATTTAATCTGTAAGGTAAACTATAGTAATTTTAGCTGTTTCAAAAATCCACTATTTAGTTGCATTTGAAGTTTTTAATAAACAATTTCGAAGTACGTTTTCTAATCTCTCTGGATTCCCGAATAAGTTCTTGCTCGTTCGAAAAATTCTTTCCAAAAACTCGAATTTAAAGACAATTCTATTGAAAAAGTTGTATAGAAATATTACAATAATTAATCAACGAAACTTCAAGCATCAAGTTCTATCAGCAAATTTAATATAACTTTTGTGCGTTCAAGATAATGTAGAATATCAATGAGAACATCTTAATAGAAGACTATCAGATTTTTCAACGTATATAATTTCGTAGAACTTTTTTAGCTTGCGTATTGAATTGGCTAGATGTAATCCATTTTTATCAGTGTAGCTTCAAAGTTCAAGAATTGGTCTTACGCTTGACTCATTGGCAAACATAGTTAATTATTCCTGAATTCTTTTTTAATTCATGAACACAGATGTTGTTGAGTAATTCCAGAAAGTTTTTGCACGTGAGATGAAAATTTCTGCGAAGCTAAAAATAT
>CAKNWT010321269.1:0-17299 GCA_932066315.1 Andricus coriarius
GCAGGCTGCGTTCTAACGCAAGATTCCTACCTTACCGACATCGAGAAGCTTCTAACCTGTAGTGGTTCATGTCCGTGCTAAGCTTCTAGAACATTCTCGATGTCGGTAAGGTAGGAATCTTGCGTTAGAACGCAGCCTGCTCATCTACTTCCGTCTTAATTTTCTCCATAATTTGGAATTAAAATCATTTGTCAAAACACTTTCTATACAATAAAAATGGTAAGAAACAGAGCCTGCCTGTACATTTGCCATGTGCTTGTTGACAAATTCAGGTTTACATGCCACCCAGCGTCACCTACAACTCAGCTTACACGAGAAAGATGCGTAAACTAACCGAGATGCACGGTTGATGCATAGGGATGGTTTTTACGACTCACTTTTCACTTTTTAAATATTTTACATCACTCGTTGTAAAAACATGGCCTTCGGTCACAGTTTTACACCTCGTCATGCAAAAATTGATCTCCCCGTAAAGACGTGCCTCACACTGTTAGTATTACAATATTCTATTACATACATTGTTTTTAAAAACGAATTATCTCTTCCAAAGATGTGAACGAAAGAGTAAATAAGAAAAGTGAGGTTATAGGAACACAATTTACACTTTATGGATGCATCATAAATGATATTATGGCTTCATTGTTTTTGTCATCAACATGTTGACAAAAACAAAAGCTTATATATGATAAAAACAAAAGCTTATATATGATCAAAATTATTATAAAAATTATCCACGTTCGCTCTGAACATGCTCCAAGGCCTCAAGTGCATTGTTAATCGCCGATTAACTTCGTTAACCGGCTAAAATCGACCGGTTAAGTTAAACGGTGATTAACTCTCTTTAATCATACTTTAGAAGATGGTGGAAAGCAAGGTACTGATTACATTAAACTAATCCAGGATTAACATCTTAATCAGAGTTGGTGAAATCGACCCTTAGATCTGAACAAGCTTACGCAGACTTCTTCCCTTCAAGTGCTACCATATCTATGGATACATCCAATGGGGCAACAGCACCTTAGATATAGGATTCCCTTTAAATTGCTCAGACTTCCTGCTCAGGTTCGTCTCATATAATCGGTTAGGGCATTGGAGGTAAATTCTCTATAGGGCATCTTAGTTTTGGGTTTGTGGCGGGGCAGCTCTCTGCTCAGTTTGTTTAAATTAAATGTCTACAAAAATCATTTAATTAACAACTATGCATGCACGGATTTGAGATGGAAAAACTGCAAAGAAAATAGTGATAATTTAGCAGTAAGATACATAAATGATTACTTTATTGTTATCCTTTTAACCAGTTGCACTTTATCAGTTCATAAAAGTTTCACACATGCGAAATTTTAATTAATAACAGTTTGTACTGAGATTCATTAGCCTATCATGACCTGCGCGGTGCTCGTTAATTCGCACACTGACTTGTCAACGAAGATGGTCGGACAAGTACACACACACACACTCATATACGCAAACTGATTGCGAATAAATGCATTCAAGCGTTCTTACATTTTCATATTTCCAAACAGTTTGCAACCAGGGAGTGAAAGAGAACCTATTTCATCTTTTAGCGGATTGCCCGATGTATAGAAATCTAAGACCGGATTGCTTTATGTTATCGGTATATCTTACAGCTTCTGCTGCCTTCTGGATTGCATTGTTAAATTCGCCGAATAGAGCAGAACTGTGTCTTGTCGCTAGATACTACTTCGGGACATGCCTCTCCGTAGGGTTAAGTTAGTTTAATTTAATTTCAACCTCTTTGAACAGGTCTAGAAGCTAAGAAAATATCGCAACTGTCCTTATGGGTCATACCATATATGATGTTGTTAAATAAATAATATACCCACAAAAGCCGAGATAAATACTATTTCTTTTAAAAATTTACTCAAACTACCAAATGCTTTATTATGTTTTAAATGGTCTCTTATTAAATTATTGCATTATTTCCCTCTCTCTCTCTCTCTCTCTCTCTCTCTCTCTCTCTCTCTCTCTCTCTCTTTATGTACAATATCTCCATAAATTCTCTTTCTTTGTATAAAACTTTCACACCATCTCAATCGAAGTCATGTCCATGTTTTATTTTATGTTTAGAAAGGACACTATGGTATTTCTTATTTCTGTTCAAATTATTGTTGTGTTCATCTCTCCTTACTTGTTGGACCTATACATACTGCTTTGCAACTCCTACATTTGATTTGATAAATTACATTCTGTTTATCTAGTTTATCACGTATATCTTTTGATAATTGTATGGTTCTATTACTTTTAAATTGAATTCTATAAATTGTATGTAAATCCGTTTTTCCTAGCAATGATTTCGAGTTCAAAATTATTTAAATTTCAGAAATTTTCAAGATTCCGGTCAAGAAAATTATTGCCCGTTCAATTATTCTTTCTGGATTATTTTTAATTCTTCTAGAAAAGGTTCTGTAGTATTTATAAAAAAAAGTAAGTCCGTAATTATGTCTGATTTTTTTCATATCTGCCACTTCCAAACAAAATCGGTAATTCCTCAAGTACCCTTTTTTTCGTTTTGTTGCTGTATAACCCTGTTTTCTGGAAAATAATGTGACTATTTCTTTATAAAGTGTTCTTTATACTTTATAAAGTGTACCAGCAGAGATGAGGTGGGAGATTGCCGATCCCATACATTCAATTTCGAGTGATTTTCCGCAGTCCCCTCCAGCACCTAAGCTTTTGCGAACTAAAATCAAAGCGCCTCCAATGCACTTATCCAGTTTACGAACTGAAATAGACGATAGACGCTCCTACTTGAGTGGTCAAGCAGGGCGGAATTTGTTCAGTTTGATAATGTCGGTAGAGAAGCTCGGATCGTCTATTTTAGTTCGTAAACTGGTTAGGTGCATTGAGCGTGCTTTGATTAAAAATTGTCGTAACAGAATCTGAAAGGTTTTAAGGCAATTTTTATAATTTTGCACAATTAAAAAAAATTCAGAAAAAATTCGAATTCATATAAAACATAGTTTTGAAACTGTTAAAAAATGATTTAAATATTAAGAAGATTTAAAAGAAAATATAGATTTTTGAAGATTTTTAAATAAAATTTTGAAACCTTTTTAAGAATTTTGAAAGGTTTCAAGAAATTAAAATTTTTTTCTTAAGATTTCTGGGTAATTTTTTTATGCTTTTTTTTATTTAAAAAAATAATTTTTAAAGAAAAGTCAAAAATATTTTAAAACATTTTTAAACATTTCAAAAAATAAGGCAAATGAAGAACACTGAAAAAGAGTCTTAATAATTATTTTAGTATAACACGGTGAAAAATGGTGGGAAATAAAAAAATGTGATGAATGAAAATGTAACATTTTTTCTTAATTCGTTATTTTTTGGTAGAAAATAAACCTTCTTGTTTGAAATTTTATCTTTCGTATCGAAAATTAAACTGCTTGGTTAAAAATTCACCTTTTTGACTGAAAATTTTACTATTTTTTGTTTTGTTGTTTGTTGGTTGACAATTTAACTACTCTTATTTAAAATCTTTTTAAATTTTGTCTAAAAATTAATTTTTAAAATCAAAACATCCTTTCAAATTTTCCTATGATTGTTAAGAATATTCTCTTAAAACCATTCAAAATTATTTACTTTTCCTTTGTTCAAAATTTGACTATATATTTTTTTAATTCGTTATCTTTTGGTAGAAAATAAATCTTCTTGTTTGAAAATTTCTCTTTTTTATTGAAAAGTAAACTATTTGGTCAAATATTCTTTTTTTTGGTTGAAAATTGAAGTACATTTTTTAAAATTCGTTGTTTTTTGCTAGAAAATTAATTTTTCTAGGTTAAAAAATCATCTTTTAGATTGAAAATGTAACTTTTATTTAAACATTCATTGTTTTATGATTGGAAATTTAACTGTTTAGTTAAAAATTCTTTTTTTTTGTTGGTTGAAAATTTAAATATATTTTCTTTCAAAATCGTTATTTTATGGAAGAAAATTAATTTTGAAGGTTAAAAATAATTCTTTTTGATTGAAAATTTAACTATATTTGTTCAAATTCGTTGTTTTTTGGCAGAAAATTAATCTTTTGACTTAAACATTTTTTTAAATTATCAATTAATTAATTTTAAAATCTTTTTAAGTTTTCTTCAAACATTAATTTTTAAAAGCAGAAAATCCTTTCGACCGAATCCATTTCAGATCAGGCAGGTGCTACACTTGAAGACGCCGAATCTCTCGGGGACAAAATATATTTTTTTTATATGAAATTAGGCAATACGTATATCTTTGCAATTTTTGAAACAAATTTTTTACGAAGTTATGCGTATTTAATATTTTGGCTTTGTTTAAAAAAAGTCGCAATTTCGTCTTTAAACATTTAGAAAATGTTCGAAATTAACAAAATGGCGGCGGTTTTTCTTAAAATATTAAAAGTCGCTTTCTCAAAAAACCCACACTTATATTTTTGCCAATTTTATGTTGAATTTTTACTATTATAAGGAAAATACTGTTGCGAACCAGCTTCTGTTATTAATTAATTAATCTTTGAGTTTAAATTTGGGGATGACATTGGTATAGTGCCAAAAGAATTCGCTGCTAAGTCGGATGTACGACAGACCAAGCTAACAGAGTTAGCCTGTTTATTTTATAATTTTAGTGGGTCCGTGAACTTCCTCCTAGAAGTTCCTCACTTATTAAACATTAGTGGTGAAATAGTGACAGGGTATCGATAAAAATGACTAATGTAGATGCATTTTTTTAATTATGTAGCTTTATTTAAAATTTAAGAATGATTTTAGTTTAAACGGAAAAGGGACCAAAGTAACGAGAGAGAGAGAGAGCAAATAATCCCTTCGTCAAAACAATTAATGTTTACCGACCTTGTTGGACGAATCCTTCCGGATTCCCTGGATCCGTCTCGCGTCTTCACCCACGACACACGTCACACTCGCGTGCCGCCCGAACGTTTGCCACTTTTGAACTAACAATTTAATTTACTTCCTAATTGAAATTATTTTTGTGTAGTGTTGTCATTGGTTTCCCCCTGCCGTTGTGGTCTCAGTAGGGGAGACTAACACACACCAAGTCTTCTGACTTTCCAGTCCTTTGTATTCACTTAGTTCGCGAATTCACTTATCTCCGGGTGCACACAGCTTTTGTAATTTTCACTCTATTAACGATTCGGTAAAAAAAAACCCAGTGTATTGCGTACTTGAATTTTTAATATTCGGACGGCAATCGCGAAGTGACGCGAGGGTAAAAGACGAAACGGAGCATGGAACCCGGGGGTTCCGATCGCGTACCTGACTTCCGAAGTCGATGAAAAGTCGGCGTTGAATGCTAAAGTTGTCGGAACGCGATTTACCTCGTCGATCAAAGTATGTATGATTTTGTTAGGGTTTTTAGCTGAGTCCGCACCTCGAGCGTGAGACCTCCGTCCCGGCCGGATGCACTCCGCGTGACCACTATTTGCTGATTTTTGAAAATTGTTGCAATTAAGACATTTAGAAGGCACACGTGCACTGTTGCTATGCATGCAGCTCACTTTAATTATTAATTTGAAATTCTGAATCCTATACCTAATCAAGAGTATAGGTCTTTTTAGATTTAAATGTTTATTATTGCAATTTCTGTTAATAATCATTTTTAATTTATTGATTATTTCTAATCAATAAATAAATTAAGTTATTGCCGTTATTGTTCGTCTACAATTTACTTTATTCAATACTCGGAACCATCTAGCTTCCTATTCTGAATACAGTTTGGATTCGACCAATTGATCCAAATATTCTAGATCGATTCTAGGCTGTCGTTAAGCCTGAAGATTGTTATTATATTTTATTAATAATTATTGAGCTTGTTTAGTTTTTAATTTCGTGAGAGGGATATTTCGTTGAAAGTTAAGAAAATAATCTATATAACTTTTTGGTTTTTAATAACAATTACATTTGTTATTAAACTTCTAGTGGTAGCACGGATCGCTACGAGTATCCGGAGAATATGATTAGAAGGAGGTTCACTCTCGACGTGTTTCTTTTCCCGTATGCTTTGCTGTGTCTTTGACTCTTCTCTCTCATTCTTACTCGCTCGGTACGCGGTCCAGTGTTTGCTAGTTAATATAGATGGAGGCAATCTACACGGACACAAGATGGATTATTTGTATTGCGCATAGGCACCACTAATCTCGCTTCTGTTAATAGGTGAAATTCATTATCAGCGATGTCTACCGCAACAAACCCGCCCTGGAATGTAAACTATCGTCCCCGATTGTTATCAGTGTACGGGGAGACCGCCTCGTCGTCAGTTTACTATTTGACTTAGCCTAATACTAAAATTTATCAATGCATCCGATAAGCGCATTGTTTTCCCCTTAGTGTCCCATAATATAGTTCAAAGTTCGTTTAATCTTTACAATAGAGAAAATAACCATTCAGCATAACCCATTCTCATTCCACTAACCACTGGCACATTTTGAATGGGAATTCGTTCCCTTTTTCACAGCACATAACACTCCACTGGCGTAGACGATTTGTTGGTTCCCTCCAGAGGCTTGTTGCAATACGGACGTGTTACGAAATCTCGGTGTTGTTGGATCACGGGTACTAACTTATGCTGGTTGAAGAGCCTGCACTGGTAATTGAATTCGACTGGGTTGCCTGCGCTTGCCGTTGTGAGCTAAACTCATATAATTTTTGCTCTAATTGATCTAATGTCTTCTCGCCCTCCTGGTATATGGGGTCATTTTCATTCACTAACGATGTTTCTATTGCAGAGTGAGTGTTGGGTCCCATAGATTCGAGTTGGAGTAATTTATTAGATAATTTGGTCAAGTCCAAATGAACCGTGGGTTCGTAGATGTTGATGGTTGTCCCAGCGATGGGTTCCAATCCGGGCAATGTTACTATTGCTGTCCTTAGAGTGCACCCGGGTGAAAGTCGGACTAATCCCACTCCATGTAACCTCATTCTCACTCATGGTAGAATAAATCCAACCGTTAAGTGATGGTGTAACCTGCCAAAAGGGCATGTGGTTGTAGGAAACTTGGATGTCGCACAACTTAAATGATGAAATAGTTGGGTTGAGTAGCAGTTGGAGTTCACACGATTGTTGAGTTGCCTCGTAGATAGGCAGTAGGCTATTACAGAGGGCATAGTCCAGGATGTCCTTGCAGTTTCGACGATCTTCTCTGGTTAGTAGCATATAGGTGTGGTTGTTTTCCTCTAGGACTATATGCGTGAATGGTGATCGAATATACGCTGTGCCGGTGCCGGTTCCCAAAATAAGCTGATGAACGGGTAAAGCATGTAATTCGTAGAGAGTGTGTTCCGTCTTATCTATCAATGGAATGTCCATTATAATTTGAAGAGTACAATTTTCGGAGATGATGATAGTAGCCAATTGAGCCAACTCGTATACACTGATATGCGGGCCTGACACTGGGAAGGATACCGTGGTAGCATGGTTCTGAGTGTCCTGAAATATGGGCTACAGTTGTTGTGAAGTGAGAAGGGACGGATGCAGTTAGCCTTCCCTTGCTTTGTGTATCGCATCCAACAGTTGATGGGCTAAATGCAGATAACCGTCTATTCCTTGTTCGATGGAATGGAGATTTTGAGTTAGCGATTGGTCATAAGTGATTTGATCAGCAGATGTGGCTATTTGGTTCACCTGAGATATCGTTGATAACAGCTTTAATTTTAGCCAGTTTTGTTGAGCCTCTAGTTTCGTTGTGAGTTAATGTTCGTGCTCAAGTTGAGACCACACTAAGTGGGACTGTTGCCCCACTAAATGTGAGAGGTTACCTTGGGCTTGGTTGAGATCGTTGATCTTAGAGTTCATAATCTGGCCAGCGTCATACGTGAGCAGCCCTGCCACTGGACCAACCAATCCACCGAGGAATCCCAACATCGGTGTCGCTCTTCTGGTCCTCATAGCAGAGGGTAAGTTGAGGGGCAATTTCCTAGTTGAATGCCGAGTTAGCTCTTCGAAATCCTCTTGAATGATGTCCTTCAACCGAGCGGATGCGTCTAATTTAGGCTGGAGATTGTAATTGTTAATGGTACGGTTGCATTCCTCTTTCAGCATAGGTCGACAATATCTCTTGACCTTAGTTTGGTAGTGGTCCAAGAAGCTGTAGATCTTCTTAACATGTAGGAAAGTGTTAATGCGCCAGTTAGTAGCCCTCATCCGCACCTCCCCTTGATATTCGTAGTATATTCCCGTGCTTCCCTGAAACTCAAGATGCTCGTAGGTACTCTCTGCTATCGTAGAGCTGATCCACGAGATGGCGAGGACCAGCGAAGTCAGCTGACGACCGTGCATATACATTGTCACTGTTCGCACTAGGCAACAAATACACTGACCGAACAAATCTGTTGAAGTGAATTAGGAGTCAATGCTTGAAAGACGACGAAACATAAACGTCTATATCCACACAGGAATACATACATATCAATACACATACACCCATACACAGGCATAACCGCCTACACACACACACATAAATATATATATACAGTAAAACCTCCAACATTTCAACGTCCGTGAAACGTATGGATTCTTTATTTTCAATGCTGGAGAGGGTCCCACCCTCACCGCGAGTGGGCAGTCTATTTTTATCAACGATGTTCATTGGCTGCCCCGTTCCTGTATCGATGCGCCGCCTGCCGCTACTTTTTCAGACCAAAAGCGCGGGTGATCTAAAATCAATAATAAATACTATCAATAATAATACAAATAAATACACCCGACATTCCTAGAGCTGCTGGTCCACGCAGTTTCTCAGCGCGTAGGGCGAGAAACGATTGCTACTCTCGCCTCGGTAGGGCCAAATGCGCGAGTAGTCAGTCGCGTATATTACGCAATATCGGTTCAGGCGGTCTCGGCTTATTGCACAGTTAAAAAAGTCGCGGTCCGTTAGCCTTAGTTGGCGTACGACAATGTGCCAACTAAAAGTCAGTATTATAGAATCAAAAAACGACGCAAATATTTCGCGGAATAGTGAGTTTTGTGGCATGACGTCGATAGGTAGAAATGTCAACCGTCAGGAAGATTAGTACATGGTACTGTAACTGCATACGACTTTTTGGAGAAAATCTCCGAAACGCGAAGGTAAGTTATAAAGGTCTGCATTGTAATCTTTTCAAGTGTAGAATGCATTTGCGCAATTCTGTTTCTTCATCCTTTTATCGGTTGAAGACCTTTCAGTTTCACGAAATACAAGCAACTGTCTAAAATTTGAGGTTAGAGTACCATTAACCTAACATTTAGGATATTTTATTTCATTTCGTGAAACGGAAAGGTTGTGAATCGACGAAAAATGGAACATGACTGAAAAAATATATTTTACAATTGAGAAATATTTCTATTTGTACATTTATGACTTTTACGTTTATAATATTTTCTCGAAAACGTCGTGCGACGTATTCCCCTGACGTCGTGCAACAATGGTCAATGGCTCAATTCAAGGTATTCCGCTCTTCGGGCCTCTTTTTTCTTTAGTCAGTCACAGACGCGGAGGAGAGTGTACAGGGGCCGTGGTGGGAGTTAATAGAACTGCGCAATTTGAGATAACCGTATACGGAGGGCTTGAAATGTTGGGGTGTTACAATGATGGAGGTTTTACTGTACATACATATATATATATACTTTTTATAACGGGATAACGCACTTAACAGTGAGCAACCAAGAGCTTGTCCGCGTGCTTTTTGAATCTTATACCATCGTCGTCTTCGAGTATTACATTATGATTTTCAGTAAAGCCCACGATGGTATAATTTCCAGTGGCTCGCTTGTCGAATTTATTCTCGCGTACGTCCTTGAAAATATATCACTCGGTCTCCGATCATATTAACATAATAGAATATGGTAGCGATCGGTCGTACAATTAATGTAGAACTAAAACTAAGAGTTGTTATTTAACAACAGTAATATACATGAACGTAATTAAGTATACATAATTCACAGAAAGTAGATACATGCACATGATTATGTATATATCACTATAATAGATGGCGGGACTTGCATGTTGGTGGCGGTAGTGAGTCGGTGTTCGGTGACAAGTGGTGAAAGAATTTTACAGAATTTGTGTGGAAGGTGTGAGTGGAGTGTGAGGGTGGAAGCCTAGGAGGTGAGTAGGGTTGTGCGGGGTGAATTGGGAAGATAAAAATTAATTTACGGAGTAGGTGAGAGGTGTGATTTAGTTATTCAGTGAAAGTGAGGTTAGGTTGGCAAGGAGTCGGGGAAGTTTGTGGTTAGGAGTCTGGGGCCTTAGAGGGTTCAAGGTGGGTTCAAGCAGAGTTGGAGAATATCAAGGGAGAAAAAGGTGTGTTTGCAAGGGCTGCGAGGAATTGAAAAAATAAATAAATAAAATAAAAAAAAGGAGAGAAATAAAAGGAAAATTTGGCGGCAAAGACGGCACTGTTTGCCAGTGACATCTGTCGGTTGCGGAGGGGACTGCATGGAGAGGTCCCAGTTACCGACGGCAGAGCAGGAGGTGGGCAGTGAGAGTGCTGGCAGTGAAATTGACGAAGAGGAAATTTTCCACGTGCCACGACGGCCAACAGTGCGTGGTCGAGTTTCGAGCAGCGTGTCGTGGAGTGGGGGAAAACGGAACGGTGGGAGCGAAGGAAGCGAGAAAGTAAGAGAGAGAGCGACAAGCGCAAGTGACGGGGAGGATCTCTTGAAGAGGAAGAAAGACAACCAAGAGAGTCCGGAGAAAAGCGAGGTAGAGAGTCCATTTAAAAAAAGCGGCAGGACACGTAGGTCACCCCCCCCCCCCAAAATGGAGGGAAAGTCGGAGAAGGAAGCTCTCGGGATGTTATTAGGCGAGATCAGGGGGTTGAGGGTGGACATTAAGGGGACTAAAAAGCAGATGGAAGGTATGAGGGAGGACTTGAGGATCAGAGATGAGAAATGGGAAAAGGAGATGAAAGTGCTGAGGGAGAGAGTAGAAGGGTTAGAGAGGGGTAGGGCAGAGAAAGACGTTAAGATAGAGCAGATGGAGAGTAGATTAGGGAGTGGAAGGAAAGGATGGAGAAAAGGCTTGAAAAGGTGGAGGGCAGGGCGGAAAGGGAAGTAGGTGGCAAGGGTGGGGAAGGCGAAATTAAAGGTATTTTGGAGAGGGTAGAGAATATGATAGAAGAGAAAGTGGGAGAGCGTAGGAATGAAACGGAGGAGAGGGATGATAGGGAAAGGATAAGGGCAATGGAGATGAGAATGGAGAGAAGAGAGAAGGCAGACAGGAGAAACAATATTGTGATAAGAGGGTTGAAGCTAAAGAGCGGTGAAGAAAGGGAGGGTGTGGAAAGGCTGCTACAGAGTATAGGGTGTGCTAAAGAGATGGTCGGAAAAGTTAAGTTGGAGGGGAGGAAGGAGAAGGAAGTGGCGGTTGTGGAGTTAAAGAGCTGGGAAGAAAAATGGGGGGTGATGCGAAATAAGAATAGAATAAAGGATAGGGCAGTTTTCATCACTCACGATTTGACGAGAAAAGAAAGGGATGTGCAGAGAATGCTGTACGACAGGGCTAGGAGTGTAAGGAGAGAAGGGAGATCGGCAAAGGTAGGATATCAGAAAATAAGAATAGACGAGAAAATGTGGGTGTGGGACGAGGAGAAAGAGGTGTTGAAGAAAGTGCAGGGGAATTTGTTTCGTAGGAAGTAGTGGGGCGAGGGTAATGCAGGGTAGAGGAGTGGTGAAGGTGCTGTACTGGAACGTAGCAGGGATAAAGAAGAAGGGTAAGGAGTTCTGGAGGTACATCTAAGAGTTTGATGTTGTGGGACTGGTAGAGACGTGGGTAGAAAGGAAGGAATGGGATAGAATAGAGCCAAAGCTGCCAAGGGGATATAGGTGGAGACGCCAGGAGGCGGTCAGAGTGAAGAAGAGAGGAAGAGCTAGTGGGGGAATTATAACGGGTGTTAGAGAAGGATGAAAGGAAGTAGTTCATGGAAAGGAAGAGGGGAAGGGAGTGCAAATGAGAGAAATAAATATAGGAGGGGTAAAGTGAAAGTTTGTGGCAGTGTACAATAAGGATGGGATATAAAGAATCAAAGAAAGGGTGGAAGACTTGCTAGGCGAAAGAGAGGAGGGTATGGTGGTACTGAGTGGGGACTTAAATGCGAGGATGGGGAGGGAAGGAGGCCTTTACAGAGAAGGGGAGAGCTTTGAAAGGAAATCAAAGGATAAGGTAATAAATAAGAATGGGGAGATTCTAAGGGACTGGATGGAGGATAGAGGCTGGGCGGTGGCGAATGGTACGGTAACTGGGGACGAAGAGGGAGAATACACATATGTACGTAAGGTGGGGGTGTCGGTGATAGACTATGTAGTCATGAATACGTATGGGTGGGAGGAGACGGAAAAATTTGCAGTGGAGGGGAGGGTGGAATCGGAACATCAGCCACTGGGATAGGAATGTAAAAAGATGAAAAGAAAGGTGAAGAGGAAGTACAAGAAGTGGAAAGAGGGTATAGCGAAAAGGGAGGAGTACGTAGAAATGAGGAAGGAGTTTAGATTAATGTTTGAGAAAAAAGAACAGGAAAAGGAGAAAGATCTGGAAGAGGAGTTAGGAAATGTTAAGACAGAAGGGGATGTGTGGAAGATAATAAATAGGTTTTGAAAGCGTAGAGTGGGGATAAGTGAGAAGATAGGGAGTGAGGAGTGGAGGGAGTTTTTTAAAGAATCATTTCAGGGCTCAGATTCAAAGAAGAGGGATGGTGGGAGTAGAAGAACGCGGGAGGCAGAGATGGAGGAGTTGGGTGATGAGGAGATAAAGAAACAGATAAGGAAGTTAAGAAAGTCGAAAGCAGCAGGACTGGATGGGGCAGAGAACGAAGCATGGCTGTTTAGTACACAAGAGATTAGGCAGAGGCTGAAGGAGGTAGTAAAGAAAGTATGGAGGGGGGATGGATTCCCAGGATGATGGAGAGAAGGGTTAATAGTGCCACTGTATAAGAAAGGAGACAGGAAGAGGCAGGAGAATTATAGAGGGATTACGCTAATGAATACGGCGTATAAAATATACGCTATAGTGGTGGCGGAGAGGCTGGGGAAGGATGTCGAGGGGAAAGGAATATTGCCGGAGACGCAGGCGGGCTTTAGAGCACGTAGGAGTACTATCGACAATATCTACGTTCTGCAGCACGTGGTGGATAGAGAATTAGCGAAGAAGGGGTCAAGAGTGTACGCGTTTTTCGTGGATCTCAAAGGCGCGTTTCCTTCGGTGGATAGGGGAAGATTGTGGGAGGTGATGGAGGATAGGGGAGTGGAGAGAGGCCTGATCGAGATGGTAAGGGAGATATATGAAGAGACCAAAGATAAGGTAAGAGGACGGGAGGGGATTGCGGCCGGGTTTCAGATGGATAGGGGGATAAGGCAAGGGTGTCCGCTTAGCCCAATGCTTTTCGCAATTTTAATTGCGGATATGGAAAGTAAGCTGGAGGCCGGGGTGGTAGGAGGAGTCAGGATAGGAGGTTTAGGATTTGGTCACTAGCGTATGCAGATGATATAGTGTTGCTGGCAAAAAGCGAAGAGGCCTTAAAGGAGATGATAAAGAGGTTGAGAAGATACCTGAATAAGAAGAGGTTAGAGCTGAATGCGGAAAAGTCTAAGGTTATGGTGTTCAGAAAAGGGGGTGGGAGTGATGAGGGAGTGGAAGTGGAAGGGAGAGGCGGTGCAGGAGGTAAAAGAGTTTGTGTACCTGGGCTTCGTGTTTCCGAGGAATGGGGGAGTAGATGGTCACATAAAAGAGAGACTGAGGAGGGCAAATGTGGTGATGAGGCAGGTCTGGGGGCTGGGAAAGAAATTATTCGCAGATGATTTTGAAAGGAGAATGAAATTGTTTGACTCGCTAGTGATAAGTGTGCTATTGTATGGCGTAGAGGTATGGGGGTGGAAGGAAAGTGAAGAGGTAAATAGGACTCAGGAGAGGTATGTAAAGTGAACATTAAGGTTGGCAAGGAACACGCCTGATTATATTGTCAGGAGGGAGACGGGGAGAACAAGTGTAGGGATTCTAGCGGGGAGTCGGGCGTGTAAATATGAGGAGAAATTTTTGGAAGAGGGGGGAAGTAATCTGTTTAGGGAGTGTTGGTGGGAGAAGAAGAGTAGGAGAGGGGGTGGGAGGATGGAGGCTGAAAGGGAAAGGTATTTTAGAACGAATGGACTACAGATGGATGAAGTGAGAAGGATGCATGAGGAAGGAAGGAAGGTATATGAGTTGGCTAAGAAAAACGGCATGGAGAGAGAAAAGGCAGCAGGGGAAGAGAGAATAAGAGAGTCAAGGTTTAACGGGAACTATGTGTGGATAATGCCAAGGGCGAGAGCGCAATATTTGTGTGAGAAAGGAGACAAAGGAAGTCAGGACCTTATAGCGAGGATGAGGTGTGGGTGTATGGATGATTTTAATAGGTTCTGGCTGACGAGTGAAAAGAGGATGTGTAACCTGTGTGGGAAGGGGTATGCAAAAGTGGAGCACTGGTTGGAGGAGTGTGTAGAGGTGGAAAGGAGTGAAATGAGCATGGAGGTATTGATGCATGAAAGGGGGACAAGAGGGCAGTAGCATGGGTGAAGGGAGTGTTGGGTAGATTGGAGAAGAAGAGAAGGAAGGAGGAAGAGGAGTGGAGGAGGAAATATTGTAAATAGGAGATGAAGTAAATATAAGTAGTATGTAAATATTGTAAATAGTAGATAAGCTTTAGGTAGGGGACGCGGAAGCGAGAGAGTAGGGACATGCGAGCGAGGCGAAGCAGGAAAGGCAAGGCGATAATAGTGTGCGATCCTAAATATAAGGTATGGATGGATGTTAGTTTTAAGGCTTAGTTTTAAGGGAAATTATGTAAAAATAAGGAAAGTGTAAGCAAGTCAATTTTTTAAGGCGAACAGGCTGAAGAATAAACGTTTATACTACTATAACAGATGGGCTTACATATTACCAATGAGTGACTTCGAGAGTAGAATTTAAAGTGTTAAATAAGTAGGCAAAAAGAAGTTTTCTAAAGTGATATTGTGACGGTGCATTTCTAATTGTAGAAGGTAGTTTATTCCAAAGACGAGCACCACGAATCATAAAAGATCTTTGCATTTTAGACGTGCGGTGTGGTAAAATTTTTAGTACTTTTTTTCTTTCACGGAGTTTGGAATGAGTCGGTTGATCTTTGTCAATAAAATAGAAGAGAAATTGCTTTCTCTTGGCGACGTTAAGAAGTCCTGCTCTTGCTTTGTATGGAGTAATATGTTCACTTTTAGGGGTGTTATAAATGAACCGAACGCAAGCATTAAGCGCACGCTCAAGTCTGACATTCAGCTCATCAGTAGCATCATCATATGCAACACAGCCGTAGTCAAAGAAAGGAAGAATAAGGCTTTTAGCTAGGAGGATACGAGTAGGAGTGGGGAGTGATTCTTTATTTCTGTTGAGCTGTTAGAGGACTCGAAATGTTTTCCTCGAAATATCTGAAACTTGTTCCTTCCAAGTGAGAGATCGATTAAGAATAAATCCTAAATCTTTTGCAGAGTCCACAAACGGGATGATACGCCCCTCAATCAATAACGGAGGTAGGGTGGCAATTGTTTCGAGTGATGGAGAGGAAGAAAGGCCTATCATTATAGCCTTAATTTTAGCAGGATTAAGAGTAAGGCCAAATGTTAAGGACCACTGCACCACCATATCAATATCCTCCTGTACCCTTCGGAGTAAGCTTCTGAGAGTAGCAATAGGTCCGGAGAGGTAAAGCTTAAAATCATCAGCATATTTATGGTAGTTACAATAAGTAAGTTCTCTACCAAGTTCAGAGGTCTAGATATTAAATAGAGTGGGCGCAAGAGAATACCCCTGAGGAACACCACTCCTAACCTCCACGCAATCAGACCGCTCGCCATTGCTAAGCTGTACTCTTTCAGAGCGGTTAATCAGATAGGATTCAAACCATTTAACCACCGTATTAGAGAGGTGTAGCGATTTAAGCCTGGCCAAAAGTAATTCAAACGGGGTAAAATTCGTTGATTTATGGACAGAGGTGTTGTATGCAAACATTGCGAAACGCAACAGCCAGTTCCAGTCGTCGTAGTCATTGGCATAATGTTTTACATAATCTGTAAAAACTGCGTGACTGCGTTCTAGTGATCCGTTTGTCTGGGGACGATAGCCCGAGGTGGTTAACTGCTTAACCCCGAATATCTTCTCCAACTTTCGCATACGTTTACTGATAAAGCTTCCTCCGTGGTCCGTGAGGATGCAGCTGGGAGCTCCATATTGTGCAAACAGATTCTTGGCCACGGCATGAGCCACAGTGCTGGTTTTTAAGTCTGGGATCGGTACTGCGATGCACAGCTTGGAAAAATTGGCCTGCATGGTGAGAATGTGTCTATTACCATGAGGGGTGGTCGCTAGTTTGCTAACGGTGTCAAGAGAGACCCTATCGAATACTCCTAGAGGGGTGTCCGTAATAACCATGGGCTCGCGTGTACGGGCCCGTATTAGTTTGTTTTCGAGACAACTATTACACTCTCGAATATAATTAGTCACATCTTTTCACATGCTCGGCCACATATATCGCTTTTGGAGACGCCGGTATGTTTTAGTTACTCCTTTGTGCCCGCTCAGAAGATTGTCATGGAATTCAGAAATTAGTTGCCGCCGAGATTCTTCTGGTGGGACTTCCGAAATACATCGGCTGGCAATTCAGCTAACTTGTTTTGTGGTACGTTGCCTAACAAGTCGCTTGAACTGGCCATACGACATGTTCCGTGCTGGTCTCTGGTTAATGCTGCTTTCAGGTTTTAAGGCCTTGTTTAACGACGCCCCAATCCACATCATCAAAATGCCTTTTCTGGATAACAATCGAGAAAGTCTTATACTTACCAGATAGAGTTACCAATACTTGTCCTTTCTGAGGTCGCTTTTCCCACAAATCTTGAGGGTTCACGCGATCAATGGCAATCAGTAGTTTAAAGATTGGAGTCGTTGGTTCGCAATCTTCTGCAATGAATTGAGCGTAATGATCTCGCTCATACGTTAATGGTCAGTCCACTGATGAAGAAAGCAAGAAGATGGCGATCCAGCTACATCCATCCCGCGAGTGACCGGCATGTTAGGTTCTTTCGGTCCCTCCTCTGAGGAGTGGTTGGGTGGATTCGATGTTCGGCATTTGTATTTGTAAGGGTGCTCCAGTTGGAGTCGACCTTGGAGCTACGTTAAAGGAATTAGCTGTTGATATTACTTCATCTTTAGCAGGCATGTCCCTAAGATTCCTTTTAGGCAGATATTTTCTTGTCCTCTCCAGGGGATTGACAGTTTGTTCCCCTTCCGACGCTGGAGTCGAGCGAGCTGAAGGAGTCGGAGCCATTC